>VDFB02017662.1:0-11442 GCA_007258455.2 Sequoia sempervirens
CCCTGTGCCCCCCATCACTTACATATCAACAATACCTTATGTATTTTCAAGGTTGAGACACATTTTCCCAACAAATTCTCCACTTGTTGAACACCTTGCAAGAGCAACAGTGGGGTGTATAAACATCATCTCTTAATTGCTAGGGGTCGAAAGGCCCATAGTCTTTGAACACCATCTGAACTTCTCTATGCTCACAGGATTAGCTAAAGAATCAACAACATTCATCAAAGTATTTACCTTAACCAACTTCACCTTGCTATCTTCAACCATATCTCTAACAAAATGATATTGTCCATCAATGTGTTTGGTCTTGGTATGAAATGTCGACTTCTTAGCTAGACATATCACATTCTGACTATCGCAATAAATTGTTACTACACTTTGTTTTATTCCAATATTTGAACACATTCTCTTAATCCAAATGGCTTCTTTACAAGAATGAGTAGCTGCCATATACCTAGCTTCAGTAGTGGACAAAGCAACCACAACATGTCGCTTACTCATCCAACTAATTGCACCACCAAATAAAGTAAACACATAAGCACTGGTCAATCATTTTCTATCAACATCACTTGTCTAGTCTGAATCTACATAAGCATGAATATCAAGGGAAATACCATCTTCAGTCATACTACTATGATAACACAAGGAATATTTTGAGGTACCATGCAAATATCTAAAAACTCTTTTAACTACATCCTAATGAACTCTACTAGGATTAGACATATTTTTGGAAAGATCTATCATTGCTTGGGAAATGTCTAGTCTAGTACAAACCATAACATACATCAAACTTCCAACTACACTTTGGTAAGACACTCTGCTCATGTCTTCCATCTCTGATGGGGATGTTGGACAATCTGAAATAGATAACTTTGTTCCAGCTAAAATAGGAACACATAATGGTCTACAATCTTGCATATCAAACTTTTGTAAAATTGAATTGTCATACTTACTTTGGCCAAGCCATAGCTTTATGTTCACTCCATCTCTTTTAATTTCCATCCAAATAATGTTTCTAGCTACACCAAGGTCTTTTATTTCAAATTTACTAGCAAGTTGAGATTTCAGTTTTGAAATCATACCTTTCCCTTGACCAATAAATAACATATCATCAACATATAATACAATAAACATGAAATTATCACCATCAATTTTATAATAAACACAATGATTTGATTTACAATGTTCAAATCTCAAACTCAACACATATGTTTCAAATTTTTGGTACCACATTAGGTAGGACTCTATTTTAGGCCATACAAAGATTTCTTCAATTTGCAAACCAATTTACTTTTACCTTTCACCACATAGTGCTCTGGATATGTTATATAAATATCCTCCTCCAAGTCACCATGAAGGAAAAAAAAATTCACATCCATTTGCTCAACTTCTAAATCATAAGTAACAACAATAGAAAAAAAATCTAATGGATGTCAATTTTGCAACAGGAGAAAATATCTCACCATAATCAACACCTTCAACTTGAGAGTAACCTTTTGCAACCAACCTTGCTTTGTACTTCTCAATACCTCCATCTGAAATAATATTTTTCTTGAATGCCCATTTGCAACCAACATTTTATCTTCCCTCAGGAAATCGCACAAGATCTCACATATCATTCTTTTTCAAAGCTACCATTTCTTCATCCATAGAAATCTTTTGAGGATTATGCATCATTCATACATAATTCCTCTTCTACCAATCTAGGTTCATCCATGTTAGTATTCAAAGAAAAAATACATCATCAGTTGAATACCTTTCAGGTGGTTTCCTATTCCTTGTAGACCTACGAACAAGATGAGTTGGAGATTCTTCCTCCTCTTCTGAAGATTTAGAGCTAGATGAGCTCTCCTCAACTTCTTGTCTATCTATGGGCCTTGATTCAACTTTCTCAGGTGTAGAAGGAAATTTAATCACATCTTCCTATTTACTTTGTTCTGACTACAATGTAACAGAAGAAGGCTTAGTTTCTCTAAAAGCAACACTTCTATATATTACCTTCTATGCAACAAGATCCCAAAGATTGTATCATTTCACACCATAACTATATCCGATGAAGATACATTTCACAACCTTGTCCTCCAACTTTGTGTTCTTCTCTTTTGGTACATGTGCATATGCCTTACGATCAAAAAATCTAAGATGTCTTAATGAAGGCTTGTGACCCGACCATGCCTCTATAGGCATCTTATCAATAAGAGCTGATGTAGGAGACCTATTAATTAGGTAACAAGAAGTAGCAATAGCTTTAGCCCAAAATATTTTTTTTAGACCAACACCACTCAAAATACTCCTAGCCTTCTCCATTAATGTCTTGTTCATTCTTTATGCAAACTTCATTATGTTGTGGTGAATATGGAGTTGTCTTTTGTTTATGAATACCACAATTTTTACAAAATCTATCAAAATCATTAGAGCAAAATTCATCACCATTATCAGTCCTCAAACATTTTATTTTCTTTCTAGTCTATAACTCAATCATTGCTTTAAATTCTTTAAATTGACTAAAAACTTTAGATTTACTCTTCAGAAAATACACCCATGTCCTACAATCGTCAATAAATGAAAGATAATATGTGGATTTACAAATTGAAGGAACATCTACAGGACCAAACACGTCAAAATGAATAAGATATAATACACCACAAGATTTATGAGAACTCGAGTAAAATTGGACGCGATTTTGTTTTCCATAAATGCAACTCACATAAATCAAATTCAAGATTACAATTAGACAACCCTTCAACAAGGTTTTTATTTTTCAAGGTCCTTAGACCCTTTTCTCTAATGTGGCCAAGTCTTTGGTGCCATAACATAGTTTTCTTTGTAGGTAAATTTGATTCAGAAGAAAGAGCACCCTTGGGTATTGAGAAGCCATGGCCATTTGTTGAAGATGAAACCCTCACCTCTTCTATAGATTTTCTTTTCATAGTACTATTGCACTCAACAATGCATGCATCGAGCTTATACAACATGTCATATCTAACACCTCTAGAAATCACCAAGCACCTCTAACCATCTTTCATCCTGCATCATAAAATACTATCTTCACACCTTCATTTATTAGTTTTCTCACAGATAACAAATTTCATGCTAATTCAAGGATATGCAACACACCATTAATCCTTTTTATTCTACCATCAGGAAACTAGATTTTAACTTTATCACGACCAACAATATTTAAACAGGAGACGCATTACATCTAATTCATGTCGTTAGAATGTGTAACATGTTTTTTAATGATATTTACATATAATAATTATTATATGAGTTAAATGCATATAATTGAAAATAATATGCACAATTTCTACTTGTAGACCACTTTGATCAATACATTACAAGTTCTAATAAATAATTATATAATTGAATTTTATAGTCAATATGTTGAGATGACAAGCTTATAACATTTATAAATATTCATTGTGTTTGTTGAAAATGTTGTATTGATTCTACTTGTTGAAGATTAGAAACCAAACACTTTTGAAGAGAACAAAGATCATTTCATCTGCAACTTTGTTTTTGTGTTGGATATGTGCAACTCATTGCTTCATGCAAAAAATGTATGAAGGTGGCTATGGAGAGATTGTTTTTGTTTAATAGGTAACTAGCTTTAAGTAGTAGTAATACATTTTTTAAATGTGTAGTAGGGAATTTTTTTTGAAAAGAATATTCTATTGTATATTAAATATTATTATATTAATTAATAGCTAATATATGATTACATATATCATAAATATATAATAATAATAATAATAATCATATTAATAACAATTATATATCATATATCAAGAATTATATATATTTATATAATTTTAATTATATATATATTATATATGATTTAATGTCACAATCACTCATTAGAAAGATTTAACATGTTCCACATGGTAAATAAACTACAAACATTGGATGGCATTATTATGGAAGTAAAACATCGAATCCAAAATGTGCTCATATGTGTTTACATTACTAAGGCCGACAACTAACACCCTTACATTTAAAACTAAACCGAAGTCTTCTCACGATTTCCCCGACTTATAACTTTGCTTACCCTTATTGAAGTTAAGATTAATGTTCTTACATTAACATTACACTTAGTATTAGTATCCTCCTATTATTATTGATATTATTATTGGGGATATTAATATTGAGGATACACAATGATACTTGTCATTTGACAAATTTGTTTCCTAACCCATATATTATCAATAACATTATCAAAGTTGAGTGGTAATATGTTTTTTTTTAATTAATAGTCTAATAGGATGAGAGTTATTGCTAGCAAAGAAGGTAACTAAAATACTAATACTAATATTTGTGTTAATATTAATTTGATGATAGTAAACATATTTTAATGTTTCTACACGTAATCATAATAATAGTAAAATTTAGAAATTACTAGAATTAAATATTAGGAATTTAATTTTCATAATTTATAAATAAAATACATGTTCCAAAATTTACAATCTAAAAGGAAAAATAATAAAATAAAATAAATAAAAATAAGCAATATTAATTTTCCCACCAAATTTTTAAATTCTTAATAGAATTATTATAATATCAAATTTATTGTAATATTAAAATTTAAAGAAAATAAAATAAAACTTATTTATTTCAATTTCTTAAATTAAATTTAATGTTTCGGGTGGGTGCATGAAGATGGGTAGCAATTTTGTGGCCACTTTTTAAAAAATTGAAAATCCTAATGAAAGTGTGATTATAAATAAGTGTGTTGAGCCCTATGGGGCTCGCACTTCGCCACCAATAAGCCTATAACGCTAAGCGCATTATAATGTGAGCATGTTATAATGCGCTTTGCATTATGACATGTTGCGCTAAAAGTGAAGTTCCATTCATTCTTCATTTTGACTATGTTTTTTGTTGTGCCCGTGGCCAAAACCCCCATTTTTTGCGCTCACATTCTAGGAGGAGGTATTGTGCAAAAATATTCACCAATGGTTGCTATTTCTTCACAAGGATGGCTTCAATGGCGAGGAGTGGAGGTGGGGAGAGGGTGATTGTTTTCTTTTTGTTTTGAATTTGTTAGTTTTAGGTTGTATTTGATTTTTTTTTTTGAATTTGTGGAGATAATAAATCAACCCGGCAAAACCCTCAAATCCTCAAGTTAATCAACTACAACAACAACCTCCTCCACCAATCACTCAACACCCTCTTGGCACTCAACAAAATTTAATGAGTGAAATTGAGAACAATAAATAACAAATTAAGGATTTAATTAGGAGGTTGAGTGATCCAAATGGTTCAACCATGAAAGAATGACCCTAGCAAGTTCATTGAAAGATATGTTAAAAATGTAGATTCAATTAGAAAACACATAACTGGATGGCAAGATAGGAGGCAGGCAGCTAGGGCTTATTATGTGGATAAACTATCATATGAAGATGTAAAGGATTTTAAAATTACAAAAGGTGATTTGTGCTCATTATCTTCAATCTAATTCCTTAAAACAAATCAAAATTCACCCCTCAATGCTAAGAGGCTTCATTCATCGGGTGCCACCACCAACGACATTAGGCAATATTTCATGATAGTGTACACATGGTCTTTGATTACCCACCGTGCAACAATTGTGAAGTCACGCAGTATTTTCTTAGGAAACTATACAGTGAGTTCATATTGAATAAAATCCCAAATTATTTTGATATGAGGGACTTCCAGGGGAGAGGTAAGGGGTCGACTCAGGATAGACCCGGTGCACAGGAAAATCCTACACAGCAAGGGAGACGAGCTCTCGCTAGGCCGCCTCGTGAGCACAATGTTATGCCTTCTGTCACGAAGGAGAGTGCTGACGTAGAGACATTGCAGGTGATCAAAACTTTGACCTACAGTGTCATCCATCATACTAGCCCTATTCTAAAGCGCCATCTAGGGGATTCTTCAAGTGGTGGCCTTCGAACCCATGTGTGTCAATCTTGCAGGGCGACTTGTTCATATGACCCCAACGACACTCATGAGGCTGCTACGCTAGATCCATATGCAACTATGGAGATGGAGAGAGCACCCGACATTTTTCATGAGGCGTATGGCATTAATAGTTAGCATGTTCATTGAATTTAATTTATTAAATTTCAATTTTGAAATGCAAGATCTTAACTAATTTAGTTTTATATGATTTTAATAAAATTGCAGGGTCACAGTGTTGAGACTGGATACATCGGCCCTCCACCTACTTATTTATGTAGTACACCTATCGGTGGGGAATGTAACTAGTAAACAATTATAAATTTATTACATGTTAATAGCATTGTTTTATGAATGGTATTTTAATATGTGATTTTGGATGCTGAACAGGCTAATATTGGAGATTTCGAGGGAACACCTCCCGGTGCCAGTGGATTTACTCAAACCTACACGTAGGTAATAGAATAAAGATTTTAACTAATGAATTGTACTTAATAGATTTGTGTAGTTTACATTCATATTGTTGATTATGTTGCATGGCACATCATTCAAACTCAAGCTTGCATTACTTCACATTCCATAACTAATAACTAGATGTTGATAGATGACAAAATTTCAACTACAATATGGTTGTTTAGAAAGTCAACATAAGCAGTGATGCAATTACTTCACATAGCATAAGTAATAATTCTAGGAGCAACTTCCAATTGCATTTTCTTGTCATGTCATTCCATGAGACCACTTCTTACTGCTTGACATCTTTTAAAATAGTTCACTACCTTGTTTATGCTATGGATGCTTGGAAGGAATATATGAAAGAATAATAGTAAGCAATAGCATAGACAAGGCAATGAGTTTTTTTTTAAAATTCCTCAAAGAAATGTGGTCTCATGGTGATTTCCATCACCATGAGACCCAATTTCTTTGACGCAATTTTTCAAATAGCTCACCGCCTTTTCTATGCTACCATATTTTCCATACATGTCTACCAAAGCATTTAATCAAACAATTCATTTCCTCACTGCTATGGATAAAAGCTTAAAAAAGGTGCTTTCCAACAAACTGATGCAATGCAGGGAAGTCAAATAA
Source organism: Sequoia sempervirens (assembly GCA_007258455.2). NCBI lineage: Eukaryota > Viridiplantae > Streptophyta > Pinopsida > Cupressales > Cupressaceae > Sequoia > Sequoia sempervirens. Next base: position 7,012 of record VDFB02017662.1, read on the forward strand.
CTTAACTTCATCATTCAAAAAGATTCAATCCACTTTGCAACTCAAAAACTCAATTCTTTCTTTGTTTTCAAACTTCTACCTAGTCTTCCTACTAGGTCAACAAACCCACTTTTCCTATCAAAACTTTCAATTTTCTCAAACAACCTTGTCAACAAATCCCCAAATTAGACACCCATCATGGCCTACTTTCACATATCAAAAACTTAATACCAACTCCTTTGGATCAGTGATATTTTATTAGTTTTCTCCTTCAATCTCTCCAACAACAACTTACATCGATGGATCATATCATTTTTAAACATTTCCAAACCTTTCCAACTTCCTACAATGACTCAATAACCTTTACAACTACTTTGACCCTTGGCATTCCATGCCTTTACACCTTTTTTGCATTTTTACAACATTTGAAATTGAAAACTTTGTCAATATTTTGCAATTTTGCACTTTATGCCTAAATTAACTAAGACTATTACAACCTCCAAAATGGCTATTTAAGCCTTATTACATCATAAAAACACCTTAACCAATTCAAACTCCTAAATTTTCCTCATGGAGGCATGTGGTTGCAAAGGTGCACCTACACGACAAACTATGGATGCTTTTGGAAACGGCGAAAGTATTGGTTAGTAGCACAGCATAGACAGTAAGCAGGTTTAGGGGAAGAGGGAAATGCGGTCTCATGGGGATGGAATTCCATGAGACCACATTTCTTCGAGGCATCTCTTCAAACAACTCACCACCTTTTATATGATACTACATTTTCCATACATGTGTACCAAAGCATTTTATCAAACTACTCACTTCCTTCCTACTATGGCTAAAAGCCCAAAATAGGTGCTTTCCAACAAACTATGGATGCTTGGAAAAATATCTATCAAAGCATAATAGTAAGCAATAATACCATAGAGAAGGCAATGAACTTTCTGAAAAAATGCCTGAAAGAAATGCGGTCATATGGTGATGGAATGCCATGACGTTCATTTTTTTGTAATGGCATTCCATCACCACGAGACCCCATTTCTTTGAGACATTTTTTCAAACAGTTCACTACCTTCTCTATGCCACCACAGTTATCGTACATGTCTATGAAAGCATTTTATCAAATGGTTCAACAACTTGTTGCTATGGGTAAAATCCTAAAAACACGTCCTTTCGAACAAGATATGGATAGGGAAAATAGTAAGCATGATAATCAGAAATATATAGTTTAATAAGTACTCAAAATTTTGTTCATTATCTCATACATTATAAGTCATGACGTGGATCGTTATTGTAGTTTTTGTGATTGAATAATTTGTTGTTTTATTTTTAGATGTTGGAGGCGAAAACACCTCCAAATGTTATGGGGGCAATGGATATTGGTGTTTCATCCACTATACAATCCTCGATGGCTCTGATAGGGGAGGTATGAGGAAAATTACTAAATTTCAATTTACATTCATTGTTATAGATGTTAGTTCTAGTGAAAAATCAAACCATTATTGATTCGTAGTTTAATTTCTATTTGGATGGTTTATATAGGGCTTGAGCACGCCTCAGCATGGGCATGTGAATATTTCCCTCATGGAGAGTGATCGTGAGATGGCGGTGAGTGATTATTTTGCTAAATATATCATTTTTTATAGTGTAATTTCTATATATTAATGTTTTTACTTCTTATTGTAACAGTTAAAACTTCACCAAGAACTTAACAGTAGGAGGTGCCGCAAGAGCACTCCTCAAGCACAACACAAACGAGTGACAAACTTATTACCATCGGATCGACAAGCAAAGGGAAAGAATTTATTTCCAGAGCATGGAGAGAAATGAATTTTGATTCTAGAGCCCTTTATTGTATGCCTACATGGAAGTTTTGTATATATTTTGTATTGGATATGTTTGACATTGTATGCCTATATAGCATTCCCATAAGCCTATATGGGTATTTTGTACCTATATTTTATACTTATAACAACATATAATGATGTATACGTACATTGCTATTTGGTTAATACAAATCATTTTTTATTGATGGTGTGCATATTTGCATGTTATAAATTCATGTCTAAATAGATGTGAGTTATGTGTATTCCTGTATACTTTACAACTTACGGCATACTTTGTGACTTATGTGTGTTCCTGTATACTTTGCGACTTACACATTTTCATGCATATACATTGTATTCATTCATATACTTTGTATTAAGTTGTGTATACTATGTATTCATGTGTATACTTCAAGGCTTACATGTTTGTGACTACTTGTGCTTCCCTTATTCACACATGTACATGCTTGACTTATTCACATGTATACCTATTAATTGGTTAGCCTTGGCATTAGTCATTGATGTCCTTCATGGTTTGTCTTGAATAAATTAATTGATCGATGCTAAACAACTTTATCTAAAAGTAAAAACATCGCCAATTGGTATCTCCATGAAATGATTCATAAAAATATTTCAATATATTTAATCCTTGATTGAACAACTCAATTAAGCAAAGGATACATAATCTTCACAACTTGAAAACATAATATTCAGGAGTAGAAGTAGTTAACTTCTGACACATTATCTATGTTATCTGCTCTTCTTATTTTGTAGGCCCTAGTTTTGGTCCCGGGTTCTCGCCCTCGGTGTGGTTTCTTGTCTAATTTGTGGGTTCAATTGTCCTTCATTTTTGTCTAGTTCGGCCTGCATAACCTTAAGAGAACCTAGGCAAAACTCAAATGTAACCTCAAGATGCCTGCATCCAAAAAGTGTTTTTTTGAACATTTTTTTAATGTTTTATGGAGTTTGACTTTGACTTTGACCCACGAGACCCTAAAAGTGACCTCTAAATCACTTCAAACACCCTAACTACCTCATTCTTATTAATTTGTTTTGCAAACAAGCATTTTCATTCCAAGAGGCTGAGCTTTCATTTTTGCTTGCTATATTGAAAGTAGATTGTGACACAACTTTATTTTTTCAAAAATTGTTCTACATCATTGAACTAAGAATGTATCACACATCTGTAGAGAAACAGAGGAATACTACAAACTAAAACACATTGCACTTTTTTTCTCACTGACTTGATGTACTCTCCAACATTTCTCTTCTCTGATGTGAAAAGTTAGAACTACTTGGCCATGCCTTTGCATCATTCAAGAAGTTTTGCTCTTTTTGACAATGTCAAAAGCATGGTTGCATATAGATTAGGCAAAAGAATTTTCCTTTTAGATTAGCAATGCATGGAAGTTTCAAAAAGTATCTTTGATATTACAAAAAGATATGTGTTTATACACTTCAATTGTGTAATCACCCTTTGGTTCTTTGAAAGAAAAATCTACCTATGCCACTGTTACACTGCATAGGTAAACCATATTTTGTATTGTGGAGCTATATTAAGCTACCACTCTCAAGACCAATGTAACAATGATACAAAATAATGTTTGAAACTACAAGAAGACATCAAAATGACTAGTGTACTAAACAAATTCTTATGATGTCTGAAGAACGTTGATAACTCTACTTAGTTGGCTTTTCTTCAAATCATACAAATTGAACCTAACTCAATAGACTTTTGTATATCAAGCTACCACAATTTGAAGTTTCAATGATTGTATTTATCGCTGAAGTTTTTAAATGAAATTCAAGTTTATGAATTGGTTTTTATTGTTTTATATGATGTTATGTGATATTCTAATCATATATATATATTTTTTGTACCAACAAACCAAAGCAGACGAACCCCCCTCCAAAAAATTTTGGCCGAACCAACGAACCGAACCCCCGAACCTGAACCCAACCTCAAAACCTCTTCCAACACTCTTCATTTTTCCTGCACAAACTTAATTGACCACCAAATTATTTTGCCCCCTGACTTTACCCACTTTTACTCTCTCAAACCTCTCTTTTTCATTCAAAACCCTTGTTTTCCCAACTAGGGCATCATGCCATAACATACTTTTGACCTTTCCTGTCCTTGCAGACCTTTTGAACAAATCAAACTCCACAACCACACCTTATTTCCAACCTGTTCTAACTTATTTTCAAGCAATTTCTTCTTTTCACCTCTACTAGTCTTACTTTTAAGGGGCCTCAATTCTAAATTTTCAATAGGGGCAACGTTAGTAATCTCTTCCAATGCCTTTACAATGCTATTTTATTATTCCTACTCCCTATCTTACTTACTTTAGGCCCATATCACCGAGACACAGCTTGAATAATAGGTGGAATGGCCTATTTCAACATATTACACTCAAACCCTTATATAAGCAAGTTCAAACCTATTTCAGAAATCTACTTCTAAGTTGCTTGGAACTTAATAGAATTCCACAAGAATAGATTCTAATCAAAGCTAAAACCATTCTACAAGAATGGATTCTAATCAACTGTCATGTGTATGTTTCTCTTTTTGATTTTTTTGCATGCCATCATAAGGGATCAAGTTGGTTGAACATAGCTCAAACCA
>VDFB02017663.1:0-12156 GCA_007258455.2 Sequoia sempervirens
GGTATCTTCAAAAGAAGGTGGATAATATGGTGTACCAACTGAAGCTATGAGAGAATATCCAACAAAAACGTGTTATTGAAAGGGTCTATAGAAAGTATGGTAAACAAAGCTTCCATCTACTTCCTAAGGAAGGAAAGGACAAGGTGAAGGAGCAAATGGTGTTATACAACTATGAGGAGAACAAGGAGAAAAGAAGGGAAAAGTATTACTGTTGTAGGAGAAAAAGAGAAAGGACGAAATGGTAATGTGGAATTGAATTATTAAATCTAAATTTTGGTTGGTTCACTTTTTTTTTTGATGCATATAAGGTTCACTTAATGCTAACTTACATGACTTGATGGGGTGATGATCAACAAGCGGTTGCTTACCCTGAGCAGAGTATTATTCATTTCAGAGAGGAAGTTGTGCACACGAAAGCACAAGATGGTGTTGTTCCTCCCAACCCAACATCTAACATTAAGAAGGAGCGTACATTGTCAAAAGTTTCAAGGCACCCTCACATGAAGAAACAAGAACAAACAGTGATTTCAAATTCTTTTGTTTAATGCTTTTTATTATTATTTAAATGAATTGGTTGCATGCATGTGAATTTGATATAACGTTTCAATTCCTACTATTACAGGGCAAGGATGAACAATGAAGTGTTGGTATTGTTGATTTGGAAGATGAAGCTTAGTGCCTATGAAAGCACAAGATGATGTTGTTCCTCCCAACTTGATGTCTAACATTGAGAAGAAGGAGCATACACGGTCAAAAGTTTCAAGGTTCCCTCACATGAATAAACAAGAACAAAAAGTGATTTCTAAATCTTCTATTTAATGTGTGTTTTGATTATTTAGTGAATTGGTTGCATGCATGTGAATTTGATGTGATGTTTCAATTCTTGATATTTTAGGGCAAGGATGAACAATGAAGTGTTGGCCTCTAGCAGTGTACTATTGATTTGGAAGATGAAGTAGTGGCCATGAAAGCACAAGATGATGTTGTTCCTCCCAACCCAGTGTCTAACATTGAGAAGAAGAAGGAGCATACATGGTCAAAAGTTTCAAGGCGCCCTCACATGAAGAAACGAGAACAAATAGTGATTTCAAAATCTTTTATTCAATGTTTTTTTTAATTATTTTAATGAATTGGTTGCATGCATGTGAATTTGATGTGACATCTTGACCTGCTAATATAGGGAAAGGATGAACAACGAAGTGTTAGCCTCGAGTAGGGTATTGTTGATTTGGAAGATAAAGCAGTGCCCATGAAAGAACAAGATGATGTTGTTCCTCCCAATCCAATGTCTAACATTGAGAAGGAGTGTACATGGTAAGAAGTTTCAAGATGCCTTGAAATGCAGAAACTAGAAGTTCAAACGGTGATTTTGAAATCTTCTATTTAATGTTTGTTTTTATTATTTCAATGAATTGGTTGTATGCATCTAAATTTTATGTGATGTTTCAATTCTTGCTATTATGGGGAAAGGATGAACAACGAAGTGCTGGCCTTGACCTTATTGGCGATGTGGTTGCAATGGAATTGGGAGATGGTAATAGAGATGGACATGGAGATGGGGAGAGCATTGGATTGCAAGTGGGACATGGTAATAAAGATGGGCATGGGGATGAGGAGAGCGCTGGCTTGCAAGGGGTAGATGGCAATAAAGATGGACATGGGTACAGGGAGAGCACTGGCCTGCAAGTGCTAGGACAAGGCAAAAAAAGATGGACATGGGGACAAGGAGAGTGCTAGCCTGCAAGGGGGAGATGGCAATAAAGATGGACATGGGGATGGGGAAAGCACTGGCATGCCATCTGTATCGATAACAAACATAATAAACTTCCATGCTTTTGTTCCAATTTATTTATGAATCCTTTAATATGTCTTGAATTGTGATTGATGTTAATGACATTTATATTGCAACTAAATATGTTGATGAGGAGAGGATAGATACCAAGGGCATCACTTTTAAGGTTGATGATCATGTTGACCTTTGGTGGCGGTATAAATTGTTTGGAACATGAATTGTACGCGCTATCTGTAGATATGCTACTTTCCACACCATTCAACTCCCACAAGGTTGTGTGAGAGTCAAAATTGTTAAGGCCATTGTTGGTGACTATAAAATACCTTAGAAAATTCCTAGTGCAGATATTGTCAAAGAGTACATGGGCGGATTCATGATATGGAAGCTCTCTAAATTGAAGCCTTCTCTTCCAGAGGTACATATAAATGATTTCTTGTTGTATATATCATACTACCTTATATTTGTTTCCATCCATATGTTAATTGTTCAAAGTGTTTCTTATTTTTTTTAAGGTGTTCAAAGTGTGAAGGACAAAGCACATCCTCTCCAAAAATCTATTGTTTCACATTCATCATTTATGAGGGTTCATGGAATTGGAATCACCCCTCCTGAAATACACAACTCAAAGAAATGTGCCATATATTACAAAGGCATGTCCTCAATTGCAAATAATAGGTAGTGTAGGAGATGATGAGACAGGCTGACAATACTCATTATGCATTGTGGGTTTCATCATTTGATTATTGAACAATTATGGTGTAGACATATGGGTAAGAGTACAAAGCTATGTCACACTTTTGGCCAACTTATTAGCACAACTAAATTTAAGTATTTATAACTAAAAAATAATTTTGGTCAAACATATGATCTAGTAAGATTCATTCTAGCTAAGTTAGATGCTTTCATAACTTTTTCAACTAAAATTGTTGGGTAAAAATATATGGAGCACTACTTTGAGGCCAATTTACCAAAAAATAAATTCATTTGAAAAACTTGATGTTTCAATAACTCCTACTCATGTAAATAACATTTAAAATAAAAATAAAAAATACCCTTTTGTAGATCCATAAGTATAGTTTTTTAAAATATATATTTTTTTGATCGGTGAACACTTTTGACTAGAGCTTTTGAACCAGTGAGGCCACAGTTGGTGGGGGACCTCATCCCCATGTTTGTCTGGGGTTTCATACCAGTCCATTTCTATTTTCTCCATCACCTCCTCTATTCTTCTTCTCCCCAGCTCCTTAGTCTTCTTTTCTCTTCCTTGCCTCCTCTTGTCTTCATCTTCCCTTTCTCCCTTCTTCCTCCCATCTCTTCTTCTCCTCCCCTCCTCCGATTTATCGACGACGATTTTGATGGAAAAGTTTGTCACCGACGTTCTTTGCCTGATTTCGGATGCTGACTGATGACGCAAGAGCGGATGATTTTTTTTGCAGGATTCCACCATTCTTCGTCCTCCATCTCACCGGTACTCTACACCTTCTGCCTGCCCAACACTCCCGTTGCCTGTCCTCCGACCTTTCTCTAGCATTGCCTCCAGGGATTGTTGACTCTGCCACGTCCTTCCTCCAACACACCAAGCTTACTTCACCACCGCAGCTGGACGGGACACTCCAATGTCATCAATCTCACCCATCTAATCCTTGGCCTGCCTTATCTCCCGCAACCTTCCTTCACATCGAATGCCTGGTGGTGAGACTCGAACACCTAACCACCGTATTAACACAGTGTTGCAATTGTCATTGCACTGCGGGGTGAACCCCTAGAAAATATATTTATTTTAATAGTCTAATTATTATTTATATTTTTACTAAAAGTAGGTTATCAACACAAAATATTAGGTTGATTACCATGCCAAGGAAAATACTAAAACTTATTAAAAAAAAATAAAAAAAATATGATGCACTAGATAAAAGAATCTATATCAAGATGGTATAATTTTTTTCTATTTTAGATAAATATTTAATATGAAAGTTGACGTCAAATGGAAATAACTATTTTTTAATACACACACATTTTAATATTTATTTAAAAATAATATTTATCAAAGTTAGAAAAAAATATATCGATGCACTAAAGTTTCAAGTTACAAATACACACAAAAAAATTGAAAAAAAAATACTATAAAATTTTTGATGTCTCATGTAACTTCATTTTTCAACATTTTATCAACACCTAAATTCTAGTGTTAATTTATTAAAAAATAGTTTAAAATAATTTTTTAATTTTTTTAAAAGATACAAACATAAAAAATACTAAAAAATACACATTTTACTAGTTTACATCATTTCAAAATTTAAAATATTAATGCCACTTTTTAGTGATTCAAGTTTAAGAGTTGGATCAGTGTTGGTTGTTTCCTTTATAAAGTGTGACACAACTTTGTAATTTTACCTATATATTATTTTTATATGTTTGAACACTATGTTGTTATACATTTCATATTAGACTTTTCATTGCCCTTTATAATTACATTATAAACAATGTGAAATAATGGTAGGCAGTGCCAGTTGAAGTGTTATTGTTTATGGTAGCTTGCTTATAAATGAAAGAAAGAAGTTGACATGTAAATCATTTGATCTCAACAAATTTGAATATAGTAGTCAATGGTATTCAATAGACTAATTGCATACATGGTATTCAATAGAGTATAACAATAAATGTTATGTGTATGTATATGTATGTATCTATGTGGGCAACTATTTACACTGTTGGAAAACACACTGTCTCCTCTTAGTTATTTCCTTATGAAAAGTTTTTGTTTCGTTACAAGTAAGAATGAAATGAAGTCCAATTTTAAATTTTAGGATAACTCTTTGGTACAGTAAAAATAGAATTCCCCTTTTTCATTTGATTGGAACAAATAAAATGCTCACATTATTTGCGGTGTTGGAAAACACACTATCCCTTGTGAGTTATTTCCTTATGAAAAAAAATTGTTTCCTTATGAGAAAGAATGTAATGAAATCCACTTTTAAATTTTAGAACCCTTTGGTATAGTAAAAATGACATTTACCTTTTTTCATCTGATTGGAAGAAATAAAATGCTCACATTATTTGCAATGTTGGAAAACACATTTTCCAATGCCAGTTAGTTCATTATGAAAAGATTTGTTTCATTACAACCAAGAATGAAATGAATTCAAATTTTAATTTTTTGAACAACTCTTTGGTACAGTCAAAATGGAATTTCACTTTCATTTGATTAGAACAAATAAAATGCTCACATTATTTGCAGTGTTGGAAAACACATTGTCTCCTCTCAATTATTTCCTCATGGAAAGTTTTTGTTTCGTATGCTCCAAAAATGTAATGAAGTACACTTTCAAATTTTAGAAAAAAATCTTTGGTGTAGTAAAAATGACATTTCCCTTTTTTCATTTGATTGGAACGAATAAAATGCTCGCATTATTTGTAGTTAATAACATTATGTTTCCATAGTCTATGATAGTTAATATGCAATATTTCTAGAAAAAACTGTATGCCACTTTTTACATAACGTTTTAGATCATACTCCATGATCCATCATCATCATGATAAACATATAGAGTGAGAAATGAAAAAGAGTAAGCAAACTTGGATATAAAAAGGAGGGGGGAAAAGAGAGGGGGAGGTTGGGAAGGTTGTGAGGCACACAACCTAAAAAATATATCAAATTAATGATATGAAATAAACAAGAATAAAAAACTCAAAAGACCCAAGAATGAGAGCAATGAAACAAGATAAAATAAAAATAATCAAAATAAACCTACAACAAAAGCATAGAAAAAGCATAGAAAAAATAAAATAGAACAAATCAAATCTATAAATATATCAAGTATCAGATAACATACATACATACATACATACATTTATATATATATTCTTTCTTTTATCATTTTTTCTTATTTATATATTGTATCATATTTTACACATACATACATACATACATACATACATACATACATACATACATACATACATACATACATATATATAATCAAATATATATAGTTGATAAAAAAAAGAATAACAAATCAAAACGAGAACAATAAGATATAAGAAACAAGATAAAATAATAATAAGCCATAATAAACAACAAAAGCAATGAAAAATAACATTTAAAAATTATAACTTGAAAAGAACAAATCAAATATCATATAACATATATATATGAAAAATATGATATATATATGATTTGATATATTTTTATTTTATTTATAAATTAGATGAAAAAAAACAAGAAAGAAACAAATCAAGACAAGAACAATAAGATATAAGAAAGAACAATATGATAAGAGAAAGAAAAATAAGATATAAGGAAAAACAATAAGAAATAAATATATCTATATATATAGATATATAACATATATATGTATATATATTTGATTTAATATATAAATAAAATAAAATTATATATATATATATATATAATGCAGCGGGAATCAGAAATCAGTCAGTCAGAGATCGAGATAAATCATCACCAAAGAGTTGTTCTAAAATTTGAAGGTGGAATTCATTACATTTTTGGAGCCTACAAAACAAAAACTTTTCATGAGGGAATAACTAAGAGGAGACAATGTGTTTTCCAACATTGCAAACAATGTGAGCATTTTATTTGTTCCAATCAAATGAAGAAAGTGAATTGCCATTTTGACTGTACCAAAGAGTTGTTCAAATATTTGAAAGTGGACTTCATTACATTCTTGTTCGTAATGAAACAAAAACTTTTCATATCAAACTAACTGACACAAGATAAGGTTTTTTTCAACATTGCAAATAATACAAGCATTTTATTTGTTCCAATCAAATGAAAAAAGGGAATTCCATTTTTACTATCTGAAATAGTTCTAAAAATTGAAAGTGGACTTCGTTACATTCTTGGTCGCAAAGAAACAAAAAAATTTCATAACTAACTGACATGGGACAATGTGTTTTCCAACACTACAAATAATTAGTATGCAAGATTTCTAGAAAAAACTGTGTGCCATTTTTTACATAACATTTTGGATCATACTCCATGATCCATCATCAGGATGATAAGCATATAGAGTGAGAAATGAAAAAGAGCAAGCAGACTTGGATATAAAAAGGAGGGGGACAAAGAGATGGGGAGGTTGGGAAGGTTGTGAGGCACACAACCTAGAAAATATATCAAATTAATGATATGAAATAAAAAAGAACAAAAAACTCAAAAGACCCAAGAATGAGAGCAATGAAACAAGATAAAATAAAAATAATTTGAAATAAACCTACAACAAAAGCAAAGAAAAAATATAAATTATAAATTATAAATAAAATAGAAAAAATAAAATCTATAAATATATCAAGTATCAGATAATAAATATATATATATATATATATGAAAAATATAATATAATATATAAATAAGAAAAAAATGATAAAAGAAAGAATAGAAAGATATATATATGAAAAATATAATATAATATATAAATAAGAAAAAAATGATAAAATAAAGAATAGAAAGATATATATATATATATATATATATATATATATGATATAAAAAAAGAAGAACAAATCAAAACGAGAACAATAAGATATAAGAAAGAACAAATATCATGACCTTCAAATTTTAGAACAATAAGATATAAGAAACAAGATAAAATAATAACAAGTCATAATAAACAACAAAAGCAATGAAAAATAACATTTAAAAATTATAATACCCGGACAGTCAAGATCCCAAGAGAATTTTCACAGCCTCTAATCCACCCGAAGGCTTGACCATGTGGAATTTCATGCTCTCATGTAGAAAAGTGGTAACATTGTATATCTCCTGGGAGGTCAATAAGGGAGATGAAGTTAACTTTTGGAGTGACTCCTGGAATGGGCACCCTCCCTTGAGAGATTATCAAGAGTTGCAATCAACCATTCCAGTCTTTTCTCAGGTTTGGGGAACAAGGCTAATAGATTATGTTAATTCAATTGAACCTTGATCAGGGAGGGTATTTTGGAAAGATTTTTCTTCTTTACAAATTTCAAAAGAGCAAAAATATTTATTGAAACATATTATGGAAAGTAGATCTATATTCATATAAGACAAAATTTATCGAGTAATATGGGCACCATCTAAAAATGGATCTTATTCAGTCAAGCAAGGATATAAAGCAATCCTCAATAGGGGTGACACTATTCAATCTCAGAGAGCATTCTCATTTTGTTGGAATAGTGTTGTCCTTCCAAAGGCGAGAAAATTCGCATGGTTAGTGATGAGGAAAAGAGCTCTAACAAGTGATCGACTGTTTAAATTAGGAATTGCAAAGTCTTTCAAGTGTGTATTGTGTGATCAAAATTTTGAGGATCATGATCATTTGTTTTTGCAATGTTCTTTTTCCCAATCTTGTTGGCTATTTATTTTGGAAAAAATGAACTATTATACTCCTCTTCTTAATACAATCTAGGATCTTTTTTCTGCCTGGCCTATGCTTTATAAAACCTCCTTCTTTGCATGCATCTGGCAAGTTATCCCAACATTGGTAGTATGGGCCATTTGGTGGGAAAGGAATAAACGTATATTTAGGAAAACTTCCACCTCCATGCATTCTGTTCATGTTTTGATTGAAAAATCTATTTTAGAGGTAGTCCACAAATGGGTTCAAGATCATAATAATGTGGGAGCAATGTTCTCATCCTGGGATAATAATATTTTGAAGAATTGGAAGCATATAATGCTTCCATTCAAAGGAAGCTTGAAACAACCACATAATGCAAAGCTGGATAGGAATTCAATTAAATGGTCTCCACCTTCAAAAGGCTTGCTGAAACTAAATTTTGATGGGGCATCTAGAGGTAATCTTGGTGTTTTAGGAGCAGGCTTTTGCATCAGGAATGAAAGAGGTATTGTCAAGGCAACCAAATCAATACACTTACCACTAGGGACCAATAATATGGAAGAATCAATGTCTCTTCTTCATGGGCTGCTTCTTGTAAGACAATTACAAATCAAATCAATACATATTGAAGGTGACTCTAATAGTAGTAAACGCTTGTAAAGAAAAGACTTGTTTCAATTGGGCCATGAGGTATCTTTTGCAGATTGTTTGGAAACTATTAGACGAGTTTGATGATTTCTAGATTTCACATACTTATAGGGAAGACAATGCTCTAGCAGATCGTCTTGCTAATTTAGGGTGTGATAAAAAGGAGATCTTCTTCACAGAAAATATTAATAACACTCAAGAATTAGCAAAATTAAGAGAAATAATAGAAAAAGATTGTATTTCTTTATCTTAAGTTATTTCATCCAAGGGGTCTAGAACCTAATCCTTCAAATTTTAAACTCATATCTATTATGGATGAATTAACTTTAAAATTATATTACCAAGCTGCAAATCATTTTATCAAATGTCATCAAGATGACCTTAGATTTCAGGCAAGTGATAACACACATGTCTAATCAGTGCTTTGAGTGGCTTTGATAAGATGGATGGTAGGGATTTTGCTTCATGTCATATGGCTTACGGGCAGAGTCAAATTTGGAATAGAGGAAGTGTGGTATTATTAGCAAAGTTTCATTCCAAATTTTTTTATTGATGCATGATATTTGGAGGATGTTTTAGCATTGCTTGGAAATCTTATTCTCTATTTCTGTCAGTACAACCTTAGGACTGATCATGCCTAATAGTGTTTATTTCACATGCTTAAAATGTGGAGGTGGAAAATTTAGATTACAAAATCTGCATAAGGCATGTGCACAGACAAGAATCTTGGATATTTTTTCGTTGCAAAGGAAGATCCGAATTGTGCTTGCATTTAAAAGTTTTATCTTTTGAAAAGTCCTATGCTTGGGATTGTGGCATCGATTGAATTTATTAAGTGAAATTTTATCCAAAGCGAAGCAAAAAGTGATTTGCCTCTATGTCTTCAAAATGACCATCTGATCATTGTTTTTCTGTAGGGTTTCAAGCTAATTTGTGTTTGTAGACTACAGGCGGATGGAGTTTTGAGTGCACAACTATAGAGTTCTAGTGGTGGTATGGCCATGGGAGGAACCCTTTTCTAATTGCATCAAAAGGGACCATCTGCAAACAGTGTTCAAAGTGAATTGTTTGTCAGTTTTGAGCTACACCAAAACAATTGTTGGTGAAGAAATTCTTCACTCAGACTCCCAATGAATCTTCCTAGCAAATATCCTCTTTGTCTTCTTTTCTAACATTATAGATTTGGTGTAGAACTACAACACTTTAAAGGTGATAGCAAATAAGGTTGTTTTTAGCCACTACTTGGAGGACGATGCCTTTCTGAGAGGAGTGCAATAGTATGAATTCAACTTAGGAGATGGCTTCATAGGAGGTTTGTTTTCTCGACACTTTATTCATAATAAGAAAAGATATGCAGAGGCACTACAAGGGTTCATTCTGTCAAACCTGCATGACTTTTCTTCTTTTCTAAATCAAGCACTCAACAAGTATCATTCTAAGATTCATTGGGATGAAGAATATAAGTTCAAAAGTAAATTTCATGCTATTTCTTTCCTCAAACTTCATGATTGTATTCAAGGGTTGCAAGTTTCAGGTGGTCCACTTATTCGTAGGAATAACAGACTGGTTCCTCAAGTGCTAAATATTAATATCACTGTTCACACACAAGTAGTAACAACAAGTCAAATGCAGTTTCCTTCTCAAGGTGTACAAGATGAGAAATCAGTTTTTTGTCCTTGTAGGGGGGCATTAAGTTTGTTTCTTTCTAATGTAAGGAAGTCAAGTAGGGTTTGTAAATAGCTTCCAATTATTTTCACTATAGACATCCAAATTTAGACACTTAATTTATCCAAATTTATCACTTTTCATCTAAAAATCCTCTTATCTGAATTAATTAAGTAATATTACTTAATTAATACCCTTAATTCTATGAAATACCTAAGGTATTTAATTAATAATTAATCCCATTTTCGTTAAATGAATTAAATAAATATGACATTTAATTCTTCACATGTCATTTTCATCTAATCCTAATCCATCTCCTAATCTCTTCATTAGGGATGTGCACATGCGTAATCCTTGATTAGGATGTGTCACATCCTCCAACTTTTGCAAGGTTACTTCTAATCCTCATTAACTCCTAGTTATCCTCTAATTACTAATTAGTTAAGTCTAATGAGTACCTTGGTCAACTCTCCCCATCCCCCAAGGAATTTTTAATTCCTTTTTATTCACCCTATGTTCCCCTCTTCCCCATGTGAATTTTTAATTCACATTTTTATTCCTCCTAGAATCCCCTTTTCCCATGTATCTTCTAGAATCTTTGACTTGTCACATCAAGTCACATGTGACAAAATCCCACACTTTTGGAGACCCTCTCTTATCCACTAGATTCTCCCAAGCATGTGAATTTTTTAATTCACATTTATTCCTCCAAGGAATCTTCTCATCTCCCAATGTACTTCCAAGTTACATGTCAAGATGTGAGGGCTTGTGAGTCTTCAACTCACCATAGCCCTACATCCTGACCTTGGTGGCTCAATCTCAACCATTGAATTCTCTAGAGAATTCAAATTTCTCTATAAATACCCCCTCTTCTAAGGCATTTAAAAAAAAACACTTAGTCATTTGAGCAACCTTATGCTATCATTTTGTGCACTCATTTTACAAGTATTTTTCTCTCATCTAGTCATCCATTTAGCCATTTGCATTTGCATCAAACCATCTAGTTAATCTTGCATTTAGCTACATCAATAGCCATCTAAGGAGCATACAAAGCAACCCAAATCAGGGGCCAACCAAGGAATTTGAACAACAAAGAAGGTATAATCATCTTGTAATCTTCATTTTAGCTTATTTCTTTGCTTTATCATTTCTTAGGCTAATCTTGAGGTGTACCTTTGTGTTTTCTTTTATTGCATCATTATTTTTTTTGCATATTTAGGGTTGATAAACATTTAGGATCACATTTCTGGCATGCTTGGTGGGACCCACAAGTGGGTTCCTTTATTTTACGTATGTTGTTGTTGAGATTGTTTGTAGGAACAGGTTGCAGAGGGCCGACTACGCCCTCCTAGTCATTGTAGAGGGGCGACTACACCCTCTGGTTCACTTTAGAGGGGCGACTATGCCCTCCTGGTCACTACAGAGGGGCGACTACTCCCTCCTGGTCACTACAGAGGGGTGACTATGCCATCCTAGTCATTGCAGAGGGGCGACTACGCCCTCTTGTTCACTGTAGAAAGGCGATTACGCCCTCTGTTTCTCTGCAGAAAGGCAATTATACCCTTTATTTCACCGTAGAAGAGTAACAATGCCCCTGATTAAACTTTGTTTGCTAAAATTTTATTGCAGAAGGGTGACTATGCCCCTGATTAAACTTTGTTTGCTAACATTTCACTACAGAAGTTCAACTACGCCCTCTTGCTACTGCAGAAGTTC
>VDFB02017664.1:0-21156 GCA_007258455.2 Sequoia sempervirens
AGCAAGGGAAGAAAACACCTAAACTATTAGCACAAAAAACTTCCAACTATGTACATGGTAGGAAGGTCCTACCTCAAATGACTCCCAAGATAATCATGCAAATCCATTGATAGGCTGGGAGAAGTAGTTGCTTGTGCGAAACAATGTTGGGTGATTGAAAATTGTATGCACAACCAACTGCCAAATTGCAACTGCTGCCATCAAATAAATAAAACCAACATACTTTCTAGATACAAAGTCTTTTATGCTCAAAAATCCATTCTTCATATTGTGTATACTTCACAATTAAATGATCTCCATACCATACTAATTGTATAAAATCACCAAAATTTTCCTGTGCAATGTCAGCTGTAATACTATGTTGCACTTGATTTTTTGAATAAAAGGAAACCAACCCTCGAATTGGACATCCCACATACAAACCATGAGTTAAAGGAAATTCTTGGTCATTGCATGTGGAATCAATTGCATTGTTCAAAAGTTTAAGACCCCAATTTGTAGTATGTGTAGCAAAAAACTCATTAGATTCAACTGTTGATTCATCTATCACAATCCCTTCTTCAATTTCATCCATCCCATGTATTGACTCAAATAATTGTTTTGAAACATTTGAATCTTGTATAATATTCTCTTCAAGATGAAGAGATTAAAAAATGGGATGATCAATTACCTCATTTACTGTTGCCTTGCCTTCAAGAATTTCATCAACAAACTTAGACACCTCATAATTAGATTGCAAACCGGAAGAGAAGATGTTTGAGAATTTAGTTACCTCTCGGAGTTGATTTTTATTTTCACCCTCAGCTACACAATTCGTATTAGCATCTTCAAAAGTGGATGCCACTTTTTCCAATAACTTGCTGGTACCTTGAGTTTCAAATTTTCTTTTGATCTTGCATCCCCTTAAATTTTTCCCAATCCCTGGAAAATTACTACTGGAAACTATACTATCCTTGTCCTCATCATATCTTCTCTTAGTTTGATCATTTTTATGAAGGGTAATTTCCTTTATAGACTAATACAGAGCAGGAATTGGTCTATTTTCCACTTCTGATTGAACATTGATCTCATCTTCCTTTAGTGAGAAATTACAATTTTCCTCATCTTTCCTTTGGTTATGATCAACCTCAACCCTTGATAAACAACATTCGTCATCTAACATTAATTGATTCTCTAATTTTGTGAAAAGAGGGTTATCATGCATTTCAAATTCATTAAAATTAAAGAGAGGGTTAGGATGAATTGAACACAATTCTTTCTCCTAGAAATTACCATTCTTAGAACCATCATTTCCTACTTAAACACATCTCTTTATTCTCCATTTCTTTAAAGAGTAAAACTTCATATTTTGTAGTAAGAAGATAAGTCAATGCCAAATCATTTGAACTAGCCTTAGAAAGAGAAAGTTTATCAAAAGGAGGGGGTGAAGCTAACAATGACCTTTCCTGTAACTCATCGTCTTCATCATCACTAAATGAACTACAATCACTTTCAATTTCAAAGGAGGTATATAAATTCAAGGCCGAATCAGTATAGAGCTAATCTTGTCCTCCACTAGGTTGTTGCATGTTATCGATAATTGTTGGAGAAATGTTTTCTATAGTAGGGAAACATTTAACCAGAAGCTTAGGAAATGTCTTATAGCTAGTTCCAAGCTTCATACTTGAAATTAATTTCCACTTACCCATGACAATAAAATCATCTTCAGCCTTCACTGCCTCCAACTAAGCTTGCTCGATCCCTTGAATTTTATCTCTTTTAAGAAGTAAATGTATGTCCGGTTCTAGAGAAAAAATGAATATGTGGTACTGGATCTCTGCACTAGGTTTTTTTAGGGCATGAATCTTTTGAAGAGATTGATTAAAACGACAAACAAAATCCCTCATTGTTTTAGCTTCGTTCTTCATGATCTAAAAGAAGAGACATAGAGTAGCTGCAATATCAATTGGGATTCCATAGTGTTGGAGAAATTTTGTCTTAAAAACATGCCACCCAGTAATGCTCCCTTTTTCAAGCCCTCTGTACCATTTTTCCACTTTTCCAATCAGAGTGTCAATAAAAATTCTTACAAACACATCTTCATCCTGAATTCCTAAAACTACACTTACAACTGTCATAGCCAAGATATGATCCTCAGGATTTTGTTCATTCTGACCAGAGAATTTAGGGAACCACTTCTGGGAACCTTGAGGTAGATAAAGCAAGGGGGCCAACTTGATCGCACCAGTTATTTGAAGCCATAAACAAACAGATAGAGTTGCCAACTCACATGGAGTAAAATTAAGGAAAGAAAATTATTGTGGTAAACGAGTTGGAGGTGGATTCTGAGGCCGATATGTAGGTGGGTCCCTTGGTTGATGTAGTGGAAGATTTGGATGACGATTATGATGATGAGGAGGGTCATCGTAGTATTCGAATATCAGCCTTGGGGGTCATTCAATCACAGGTACAGGTGCTTGCTAGGCCCATTCCCCCTCTTCCTCCAAGACAAAATTTACTTGCATATAATCTATCGCATTCCTCCTATATCTCCACACGAGTGTATTTAATTATGATATGATGTCTTCTTGTTCCACTCCAACCCAATCTAAGTTTGACTGCAAAATAGGAAATACATTATTATGAGGAAGTACCATCTTGTTGCATGATGTGATGGAAATTTTTAGACTTTCTAACTAATTCACTTCCCCAACGGAGTCGCCAAAAATCTATTAGCGAATGGAATGGATCTTGATAGATATATTAGACAATGACTCTAGACCCAGATTCAACACCAATTGAAATCCGCTAACAGCTCTGAAAAGTCCACAATTGCATTTGTGGATTTTCTATGGATTTTGTCGAGGTACAACTCCCTCATTAGATTTTCAATGAATTAATCTAACTTAAAGAAAATGGGTCTGCTTTTAACCATAAAGCAAAAAAGGTGACTAACGTTAGCTCATAAATATGAAACTAACACAGAAGCAGAGGTCATAGCCATTTATAATCAACACAAATATTGAAAACTCATGACTATCAAATTCAACTAATGAAAGTAAACCAAAATGCAATAAATGAATGACATATAGCTCATCTTTCAAAGGAGACACAACTATATCATATGCATAATACCAAGATCAACATACTAAGCATCATTTAATTCATAACATACCAATTACAAATTATTACAACCTGCAATAAATGTAATTCCTTCTCAATAACACCCCTAGGTGTATCCGAAAAGAAAAAAGTCCCCCCCATCCTTTTTAACTTCAAATTTATAATATGGCCAAAGCCATTAGATAGGTGCAAAAGTCATTACTAAAATAAAAACTTCTTGTATTACAAATGTTCCTTGGTGAGTTGGTCAGAATAATTAAATTTTGTAGGGGAATAGGTATCAACAAAGAAAATTGATTCATAACCCCAACAACAGCTGCCAAAGGACCAATCATTTCACCAACCATCAATGCAACACATAAGAATATCAAGCGGTGACACGTGTGAGTTGCTTGATGGGAAATTGTAATTCAAAGTGACGCAAACCAACCATAAATGTGAATTAAATTAACATCTTATCATGTTCGAGAGAATGCACCCATGTCTAACCAAAACTCTATAAATTCAACCAATGTCACCTTTCTTCCACAATCAATTGCATCCAATATGGTGAGCTCTTAGAGTGATGGAAATTCCTGTTAATGATCATTGTCCTAGAAATAGCACTGGAAAGTGGTCCATCATTGGCACACTTTAGACTCATAATCAAGAAGTCTTTGGTAGGAGGTTGAGGAGGTGGAGGAAGAAGTGCCTTGGAGCATCCCCTGGTAGAGGCATTTATGAGCTGTGCCCATGCATGACTGACACCATGCCAGAGCCGCCACTCCATTGGCTCACACTCAGACTAGGGCACAGAGACACTACACCCCGTGAAACCCTAATTCCATCACTGGCCAAGGCAATACAATGGCCCAATGATTATCCCCAACCAGATTTCAATAGCTAACACTATCCTGCATTTCAACCGCGGTATCCGGCGATGAGAATTCCTGAGGAGGTTGAGTAGAGGGTGGAGGTTGCGTTTCGAGCATCCTCAAGCGAAAGGCTTCTGACAAACGGCGTAATACAACGGTTGAGTGCCGCATCTGGCGCGTCATCGACTTCCGGCCGCTGAGACTAGGCATGTGAGAGTTAATATGCCTCAGAAACTGAATTTACTATCACTTTAAGGTGGCAATTACTGCTCAGCTTATTATCCTTAAACTAGATTAATAATCAGCCATTCTTCCATACTTTCTATACCGCTATCCGGAGAGATGACTTGAGGTCGTGGGCTTCACGCACAGAGTGGTGAGGAACGATATGGGACTGTTCGTGCAATTCCTTTAGTCACATGAGAATCTGTTGTCACCAGCTCAAATTGAATGTTTGCAGATTGTCATTGAGGACCCGTTTGTGTCCTGATGTTTGCTTTGTGCACCTGAAATGAAATGTCTCTTTCTTTGTCTCTTTTTTTGTCCGCCACTTGAATTTTGTAATTGAACCAAGCAGTTTTTAGCTATGCCAGTACAATGTAAAAACGTTTACGTATATAAATAAAATCACTTTTGATACTACTGTGTCTTACATGTAATGGGTTTTATTGTTTCCTCATCATAATATTCTGGAAAAATGTTGGTTTCATCGGAGCAGCACATTATATGGCAATCAAACTCCATATAATTGGTTAAGCACTAAATCCTTCTTAGGTGGAAAATTAGCGTTCAGAAACTCTAATGAAACCCTAAGTTTGAGATAACTGGGTGAATGTGTCGCCGTAGGTATAACTTGCAGAAGTTTCTAAATTTCGTGACGACTCATTAATCGCTTTTCCAATATTCAGACATCTACCTTTTGAGAAAAGGGAAATTTCAAACATGGTGAGAAAAACAAAACTTGGTGAAAGAAAAAATAGAATAGGAAACAATAGGTTCATGAACTCCTGCTAAAATTCCCTACCAAGTTCAGAAGAATAGCAAAAATCGCCGAATATAAATTGGTATAGACTTTAAAGTGAAGAAAGATAGTAATTCAACAGGAAGTTAAGGAAAAATTATGTGGGTACACGTAAATCATTCTTTGTCAAGAGAGAAAATTTATACCATAAGCTATCGGCATCATTTCGCCTATCGGGATATTAAATGAAAATTGTTGCATTATATATGGCCAAGGGGTCATCATTAGAATGCTATGCATGGATAGCAATAGTGGGTGTAAAAACACAACTATATCAAAGAACATTAGGAAGCGAAATATTTTCAATAGCAAGAAAATATTAGGAACTACTTTTTTTTTTAATATAAAAAATGATTACAAAAGAGAGGTAGTGTATTGATGAAATGTTTGTCATAGCAAATAATCCTTTGCTTGACAGTCTTAAAACTTGACACAAAAATCCAATAATGATGACTGTGCTTTAGTCCATTGACAATAAATGAAAACCATGCACTAATGAATGCTAAATGTCCTTGTTAGAATGCTAGGCGTTGACATAAACACTCGATGCGAGGAGACAACCATATCAAAGAACATTACAAAGCCATGAAATATTTGCAATAGCAACAAAGCATTACCGATTGATGAAATGAGTTTGATAGATTCAAGTGCAGTTGGCATGCATGCGTGGAGAAAAAATATTAGTTCCATTCTTAATTGTAGGCAACAAAGAAGTTGAAACTAATGAATCATGGTGTTAAGTATTTAATTCAACAACAAAGAGTGACTCATAAAAGCATTCAAATACAAGGAAGAATAGACATTAAGCCATAAAATGTAGAGAGCAAGAAACAATAGGTAGTAACTCATAAAATGCAAAGATGTAAAAAAGTAAAAAATGATAGTGTGAAAGATACAAGAACTTACAAGAGCCTTGTTTTTTGCTTCGAATACGATAGACATAAACCTTTCCAACAAACACAAAATTCCACTTTCATCAAATAATCTAAGAAAATGAATAAATAACACAAAAATGACATTGTAAAAGATATAGGAACTTACAAATTCTTTCTCTTTTGCTTCCAATATGATAGATATAAAATTTCTCAAGAGTCATAGATTTCACCCTCATCAAACAATCCAAGCAAATGAATAAACAATGCAAGCTATCCTTTGCTCCATAGACTTAAACCTTCACACCATAAGCCATTAATGATGCTTGCAATTTAGTCTATTCACAATAAATGAAAGTTAGGGACTAATAAACGCAGAGAAAAACAAACAATAGACATTAATCCATAAAATGCAGAGCTACAAAAAACTATAAAACACTATGAAAGATATAGTAACTTACAACCACCTCATTTTTTGCTTCCAACATGATAGACATAAACCCTATCAACAAACATAGATTTCACTCTTATGAAACAATTCGAGCAAGTGAATAAACAATGCAAAAACTGATAGTGTAAAAGATATAGGAACTTATAAATGCCTCCTTTTTTGCTTCCAATACAATTAATATAAATTGTCTCAATAGACATAGATTTCATCTTCATCAAACAATCTAAGCAAATGAATAAACAACACAAATGAAAATTAGGGACTATATATGCATAATGTCGTCTTTAAAATGTGATGCGTGGGAAAAAATACAGGATGCGAAGACATCACTAGATCAAAGAACATTTGAAAGCCATGTAAAATTTTCAATAGAAATGAAGCATTAGGAATTGTCTAAATTTGTCCTTTTCTCCTACCAAAAATAATTTGTAATAAAATAGGGCCCATCACAGATGCAAAGATGTAAAAAACTATAAAGCAACACTATAAAAGATATAGGAACTTACAGACACCTCATTTTTCCCTTGCAAAATGATAGACATAGATCCTGTCGACAGATACATATTTCACCCCCATCAAACAATTTGAGCAAATCAACAAACAATGCAAAAAATAACAGTGTAAAATATATGGGAACTTACTAAGGCCTACTTTTTTGCCTCCAATAGGATAGATATAAACCCTCTCAATAGACATAGATTTCGTCCTCATCAAATTATTCATAGATGTTTTCAATAGAGCATCTTACCCATACAATAGATATAAACCCTCTCAATATAACACATTATCTAACAAATGACTTTGAGAATCCATAGGACTTGCCAGGCGAACCATGCTAGGGAAATGAGAGCTGTGAAGATACAAGATGTACCTATCACAATTTCAATGCATCTGGATAGCATTTAACACCATCAAAGCTCCTCATGATGGTTGAAAACCTATTTGAGAAATTAGGTAAACCAAATCAACTTCTTTCCAATTCCACCCATTCTGAACTTGAAGGAAATTGGTCTTTTACTTTGTAACTTTTTTTGTAAGACAATAGACATAAATCTTGTCAATAGGGACAGATCTTAGTGTCATCAAACAGTCGAAGCAAGTGAACAAACTATGCAAAAATTGCAATGTAAAGATATAGTAACTTACAAATTCCTCCTTTTTTTTGTTTCGAATATGATGGATATAAAATATGCCAGTAGACAGATATTTCACTCATCAAAAAATCTGAGCAAATGAAATCCTTTGTTGGACAGACTAGAAACTTCACACCATAAGCCATTAATGACATGTGAATTTTAGTCTACTCACAGTAAATGAAAATTAGGTACCAATAAATGCATAATTCCCTCGTTAAAATGCCATGTGTACACAAAAATAGTGGGTGTGAAGACATGAATATATCAAAGAACATTACAAAGTCATGGAGTATTCCCAATAACAAGAAAACATTAGGAATTGATTATATTTTTCTGTTTCTTTTGTGGAAAATAATTTGGAATTGGGAAAATACATAACCACACGAAAAATACCAACAACCAATGAGAGATACTTAAATTTTTTGTAAAATGTTTAGATGGTTAGAAAAAAAACATTTTGTATTGATGAAATGTTTCTCATAGCAAATCTACTCATATAGTGCAAAGATGTAAAAAACTATAAAAGGAGACTGTAAAAGATATAGGTACTTACAACCACCTTGTTTTTTGCTTCCAACATGATAGACATAAATCTTGTCAAGAGAGATAGATTCAATGCTCATTAAACAATCTGAGCAAGTGAACAAACAATAGAAAAATGACAATGTAAAAGATATAGGATCTCACAAAGGCCTCCTTTTTCACTTCCAATGTGATAGATATAAACTCTCTAAATAACAATATGAGAAAATGAATAAACAATGCAAAGAATCCTTTGCTCAACAAACTGAAAACTTCATGGCATAAGGCATTAATGACACATGTATTTAAGTCTATTCATAATAAATGGAAGTTAGGGACTATATAAGCATAATGGCTTCATTAAAATGAAATTCGTGGGTAGGAACATTGGGCATGAAGACATGACTATATCGATGAACATTACAAAGGCATGTAATATTTCCAATAGCAACAAAACATTAGGATTTGAACAAATTTTACCCTTTATCACATCGGAAAAAATTTGGAACAAAACAGGGCACATTACAATTGTAGGTATGTAAAAAACTATCAAACAACACTGCAAAAGATCTAGGAACTTACAAATGCCTCATGGTTTGCTTCCAATATGATAGACATAAACCCTATGAGTAGACACAAATTTCACCCTCGTCAAACAATCTGAGCAAATGAATAAGCAACACAAGAAAATGATAGTGTAGTAGATATAAGAACTTACAAATGCCTCATTCTTTGCATCCAATACAATAGATATAAACTCTTTCAATAGAGATTGATTTCACCCTCATCAAACAATCTGATCAAATGAACAAGAAACATAAACAATCTTTTGCTTGACAAACTTAAGACTTCACACCATAAGCCATTAATGAATTGCAAATGCATATAAACTATAAAAAAAATTGTGAAAGATATAGGAAGGTACACATGCCTTGTTTTTTATCCATTCACAATGAATGAAAATTAGATCCAAATAAAAGCATAACATCCTTGGAGACAAAAGACATGTTAAAGTTACCATCAATAACTATAATCTATGGCACATGAACAATGACTCATTCGAGATACATGTAAAAAGATGTCATTATTTGAGAGACTTGGTTTCATGGTTTCTAACTTGTGTCATTATTTTGGAATGAAATTGATAAATTGAAACTGTAATACATGTATTTTCACAGATTGAATGAACAATTTCAATATTTGAACAAACAATGTGATTCAAAATTATCACATTTTTTTAAAAAATTTAATCAAAATAATATGTTTGTTATGTCTAAATGTACTCATCTCCCTAGAGGTTGACTTATGAAGATTTTGGAAAATAGAAACTAAGTTCTTCAAAATAGCATTGAAAACAAGCTTACAATCATTTTTCTAGATAAATAACTCTTGGGAGGAAGATGTAGTGGCCATGCATTTTGGAAAACCAAAACTAAGTTCTTCAAAATAGCATTACAAACAAGGCTACAATCATTTTTCTAGATAAATAATTCTTGGAAGAATATAACATTGTATGTAAAAGCATTAGGCATCTTAGCATAAATGTTTTCTATTTCATATAAAATCAACATTGGATTGCTACAACTTTCGTTTGATCATAAACATGTATTACTATGATATGCATAGAATAAAGAGCATTACCCATGGAACATTACTTATAACTATTTGTGAAATTGCTAGCAAAGTTTTTTACATATATAGTATGTATGTTTGAAACAGATGAATAAGCAACTATGAAGTTATGTGGTGCATATAAGAAGTCAAAATAAACTAAAACATAACTTATAATTGTTTATGAAATTGCAAGCAAAGTTGTTCACATCTATACTATGTATGTTTGAAAGAGATGAACATATAATTATCAACTTATATGGTGCATATAAGAGGTGAAAATAAACTATCAAACTAGTCTTGATAAAAGCATTAACACGATTGTCTTGTCATTGACATTGTCAACAATAACTATGCTATGTAGGCTCTTAGACATTTTGCTTATTGACATTGTTCTGTGCTAGAACGTTGCGCTGCCTGGATCTTGCTTCACAATCAATAAGCACTACGCTTCTCACACTACAGTTGCTATGATTTGCTATGATTGAATAAGAATAAAAATTAGAATACTGCAGGGTAAGCACTTGTGCTAAGCTGCAAATGTTTTTTCAACTTGGTGGAGATGTCATGCTGCTTCCTTTAATGATAATTCATATGATGCAATTATCCATTGCAAGTGTGAATATTCCTTGTAGTTGAAACTTCTGTAACAAGAACATTACTGCATACATTTCTTTCTTGTAATTTTCAAATGGTATTGCAGCTAGCTGGGGGAAGTTGTTTCATAGTCGTTGTTTGTGCAGATAACAGTTCACAACTCCATCTATTGTTTGAACAGTGCATTGGAGGAAATGCATATATTCACCTTAAAATGTAGTACTATGTTAAAATTGCAATATCATTTGTTCGATGTTTGTAAAAAACTTTGGTTTCATAAGGAAGTGCGATTGGTTTCGTATGGGGATTATGGATACTTTAGGCCCCAATGTTCCATCTACCTACAACGGTGTAACGCATATGTGCAATGACAAATTACAATAATGCGTCATTTATGGAATTCACAATACCAAGGCACAAATGACAAGTGCTTTGAATCAAAAATCTATACTATCATGTAAAACGTAAATGATTTAGGTATTTACTTCCATGCTTGAGGACTTGAGTGGTTCTAGGGAGGCTTTTCTAGATGCATCATTGAGTTCGTAAATGAAGCTGAATTGTGTTGTTTTCATCAAACTTGTGCCTTTTGACCTAGAATGAACAATATATTTGAACAATATGAAAGGGGTTTTTGTTGATGCCAACATCTA
Source organism: Sequoia sempervirens (assembly GCA_007258455.2). NCBI lineage: Eukaryota > Viridiplantae > Streptophyta > Pinopsida > Cupressales > Cupressaceae > Sequoia > Sequoia sempervirens. The sequence continues at coordinate 10,820 of VDFB02017664.1, forward strand.
CCGGGCGTCGACAGAGTTTCTAATGCAATTGGTTGGGACTATAATCTATAAAATACAAAATTGTCGAGATGCAAAATTCCAAGGGAAATTAGTTTAAGAATTCAATAGCATTGAGTTAGAATAAAAACTGTATGTTCTAAAATACATACATTAATCTAATAAAAAGACCGGCTAAAATGTACATACAATGTAACAAAAAGCATTTTATAAGCAAGTTTTTTGTATGGAAAACAAATCGTAAAAAGTATTTGGAAAAGTCCAAAAGGAAAAGTGCTCAAATTCTACGATGTTGACATGAATTGTGCGGAACATCTTACAATGGCGAAGTCATCTTGGGTCTCTCCAACTTTAACTTGCAACTCATACTGCATTGGCACTTGATAATGACTAGTAACAACAACACCAATTGTTCCAATAGAATACTATCATCCAGACTGGATGATTGCAAGATGGTTGTGTTGGAATTATCCGTATTCCCTTATAGACTTTGCCAATGGGTCTGAATGGAAGCTTTAGTAGTTGAAAACAAGGAACAACTATCCCTCTCTATTTCCAATGACAAATCCGGGTGAAACAAACATCAGGAGGATAAGAGGAAAAATGTGCTTCAATTAGTTTGTTGCCGATGTGTTTATAAAGATTTGCTGGCCTACTACATATCAACTGTCCAAATCAACACGTTTGTCAGTTTTCTTTGGTGTTCCAGAGTTATAATAGTTGCATTACAAATGTTCAAATATCGCTTCAAATGCCAGTCAATTGTTTTGCGGTATTGCCGAGGATGCTTATGGTTGTATTTCTATCAATCAGACATCCAGAATCTGGAGCTAAATGACAAACCAACGGATAATTCAGCTATTAAGGAAGAGTCATCAACTCTTACATACGACACAAAACTGGGATACAATAATTTCATTCTTTCATCCTATTCTTTTATCCCATTGATCCATCTTGGTGTCAGGTAGAAATGTGGTTTATAGGTTCTTTCTGCGTTTCTTTTGCAAACATATGCAATGAGATATTTGCGCGTCGTATACGCATTAAATAAAACAAACCCGGAAAAGAAAACATTCATCGAGGTCCAATGGCGATTTGGAAATTCATTATCATGCATTTACTCCATTTGTAGATTGCCTGGCTGCTAAGTGGTGTATCAAAACGCTAAGAAGATATGTTGTATGAAGTAGCAAGAGATTTGTAACCTGCAGCTAGCAATTTAAAAACTTGATATGCATAGAAAAAATATTATATGGTTCTATTGCAAGCTAGTTTTGCGATGCATAACAATTTTGACTTTGTAATTTGTTTTTAATAAAGAAGTGTATGGTGTGCAATGCTTTAGTAATATTTCGGCATACAGTATACCCCATTTTGCAGTCATTGGTAAACATAGCCAGCGCACTATATTCCAATAGGCGATTGATAGTTCCTTGGAACAATAGCCAAACTGAAATTTGGCATGAGTAGAAAACATAAACAATGACATAAGAAGCTCATAGAAACTACACTAGATAGTATAAACAAAAAATTGAATAGGGCTTAGCAGAAGTTGTGGAATCAATTTAAAAAGTTCATATCCATGAATTAAATATTATCTGGATCTACTTGAAACTAGTTTTGCAATCCATAACAAACTTAGCTTTGTAATTTGTTTGTAATGAAGAAACATATAATGTGCAAAGGCTTAGTAATGTTGTGCATGATAGAATACCTATTTCAGAATAGATATATAGTGACTTGCAATATAATTGTCAAAGGGTCGAGAAGAGTACGCCCCGGTAGTCCTGACTAAGGAACAATAAAGTCAGATCCGAGCAGGGCAATGAAAGAGAAGCATTCCCATTAGAGGACAAAATAATATGAAGAACAACTGATCCAGCAACTTTATGATTTACAAATATCGTACGTTGGTTTCAACAGTGAGCAACAATGATACATAGAACACCGCGAGAATCCTTTGATAGTAAAACAACCAGACTTGCAAAACTGCTGCGACTATAACCTCGTGACCAGAGCCAGGCGATACTGCAAAAGTGGTTCGACCAATATGTACTAGCATTCCAAAACCTGATAGCATAAATTTGGATGGTTATGTATCCGTGCGATCCAAATGATCACCGATGTCATTGGTTTGGTGAAACAATCAACGACAATCAGGTTGCTGCACAAATCCACAAAGAAGCTGATTCGGTTCTCGGTGGATTCGGTGGAACAGCGTCATCACAGTTTCTATAACAATTAATTATGTTCAGGCAAAATGAGGTAATGAAAGGGTTCAGGATAAACAAAAGATCATCAAAGGCATGTTTGCGTCGTATACAAATCTATGATGATAGAATTCTTTGCGTCACGCAATAGGTCAACATTATTGATTCCAGATATCTTTGTTGAAAATCAGGAAAGTTCTAATCGGAACTATTTTCCTACAACATGTTAATAGGCCATGAATACCTATTGCAGTATAGCCATTGGATGTTTTGTCAAGGAAGCCAATGTGGTCGAGCAGATTATGTTTGGTTTCTTGGAAGCAAAGAACAATTACTTGGAGGATATCATGGTCATGGGCTATTTATTGTGCATGCAATGTAAAGCTACGCGTATTCAAAGAGCATATGATAAAATTATTTGGAGAGATGGAAAAAAGGTTGTGCTCTACTTTCCATTGTGTTGAGGCCATAAGGTGTTGCATTTTTCCATTTACCTTTTTTGACACTTTGAAGTTTTGTTGTTGCAGCTTATGTATGAGATACAGTGACTTGATGTTTCTTACACGTGATAAAGTAGTGTACACAAGGCCATGTTGATAGACCTTACATGGGTCAAAAGAAATTGAATCCATTATCAGACCTTGTGCTCTATGACTAGTTCACGTGCATGCAAGTTGCAAAGAAAATTGTGCTCGAGTGACTATTTTTGTACCTATTTTGACTTTTCTAATGATTCTCATTATGGGTGTCCAAGAAGGCATAATAAAATTCGTGTATAGATTTTGCATTCTTTTTCGATGTAATTTTCCAATGGTGGAATCATTGAACTCTATCTAAACAATGTCTTCTTGCTCAGTTGTATGCAATTTGAAGATGGCATCTGCACCATTGACTAGTCCATCTTCTGTATCAATGTTGCAAGCAATCAATTCAACCAAAATGTCTTGCTTGAGCAGAAATGTGGTAGGAAATGATGATTTTAGAGGCTAACATTGAATGTTATCAATCATTGTGTCTTGTTTATCAATTACATGCAATAGATAAAGCTTTGTTGATAAGTTGTCTAACATTTTTTTGTTGTGCATGTTGACTGTTGTATTTCTATGAAACAAGTACAAAAATCGTGGGTCATTTGGAGGTGTCTTATAGCACATTGCATTCAAGTAGCCAATGTATTGATTGGTTTGTTGACCAATTCTAGCATGATTAAGTAAGGAAATGAAATGTTTATTTATTTGTCTAATCACACTATGTAGTTCAAAGCACTTGACATTGTTGGTCCAAAAGGTGTATGGCATTTTCTCCTTATCTATTATTGGTTCTTCAAATATCCAAGTATCACATTCAGGTTGTGCTTGGTAGAGATCACCACATAAAATGATACCTATGTTTCCAAAAGGTGTTGTTGGTGTGTGCTTGATTTGATGAAGTCTTTTGTCAATGTTGCAAAGAATTTTTGAACCAATCAATGAGACTTCATCAATAAGAAGAATTTGAATTTGGTCTAATTTTTTTCTTAGGGCATCGACTGTGTTTGAATCTAGAGGTAGCATTTTTTAAGAGTTGCATAGCAATTGAAAGATTGAATGTGTAGTAATGCCACCTACATTGAATAAAATTTTTCCTGTTGAAGCAACAATAATGACTTTAGGCTTGAGTGGATCACTATCTAGTTGTTTATCATAGAATCGAATCATTACCTCAAAAAGTATTTTTGCTGTGAAGGTGTTCCTTGTGCCTGCCCCACCTGTCAAGAACATTTATAATGGTTTTTTCGGAGCAATTATTTTTTCCATTAGTATGTCCTTTACTATTGATTGTTGTTCTTTGTTCAATTGTCTTCATAGTTTGTAGTATTCTTTGTTGCTTAATAGAAATGTATGTGCAATCACTGAGAATAGTTTTTTGTAGATAGAATCCTTGAGCTTCATATTCTTCATATGGTTCAAGTCACTTATGATGTCATACTTTTTCATTCCATTCTCATGTTTTCCTATATCGATTTCATTTGCAATGTCTATTGCTAGACAATTATCATTTTCAGCTTTTTTAGAAGCTTCATCAATGCCACCCCATTTAGAAACAATTTGTGCAGTAAACAACTTTTTGATATTTTCAATTTGCACTTTGTTTGCATTGAATGTTCCACTCCATGTTTCATATCTAGCTAATAAGGTTTTTTCACTAGATCTCAAAGGCACATACAACATAAGTTTTCCCCTACAATAATTCTTAGGGTCAAAGTGTGGATTGTATCTTACATAGCGTATGATTTGTGGAGTTGCTCTTTTTTGTAGCTTTTTGGGGTCGCTAGAGTAAAAAGAAGCGTATTCAACCAATGAGAAATTGCCAAGAGATTTTGGGTGTTGCGTGTATTTTTTGATTATAGATTCAAACATGATGTTTTCATAATCGTCTTGCTCTTTTTCCAATAGCTTAGGGCTTTTTAACATGTACACTCTACTTTCTAATGGCGTAGTATTGATGAAAACAATTTTCCTTCAATATTTATGCAATGGAAATGAGAGAATGACATGAACAACTTGAGGACTGGACATTTTTTGATAGTTAAGCAATGCATTTCCAAGATTTTGTATAAATTTCACTTTTCCATCATAAGCAGCAGTGCATTCACACTGCAATTTCTAAAATGCAAAAGACAATGTTCTATCTTGTTTCGTCATATATGAGCTACAGTAAGATGCAACAACATATGCGTCTAAAATAAATTATGTATCTATATTTACATACCATAGTTTGGGAACTTTCTTTGCAAAGGCATTTATCCAAATTTCAGATGGGTCTCTTTTCAGCATGACAATGTTGATCAAAGCATTGTAATGTAGTCATTTTCATCCATTTCTAATCATGCAAGAAACTTTCAAATGAAAATTCCTGTGTAATGTTTATTTGACAATTGCTTAAAAAAAGTTTTTGCTTTCTCCTTGATTGTAGCATTAGGCACTGGAAGCGGTTCTAAAACTGTTGTTTTGCTCATCGGAGGCAAGGGGAAACTAAATCTACAACTTCAGCTTTTGTATTTCTTGCAACTCTTTGTATGATGATGCATTTGCATTTTGGCAAGATTTGTATCAAGTAGCAATGAGTCACATGAAATATACTTCTCCAAAAATATTTCTATTTTATTATTTGAGCAATTGCCATATACAGGTGCATCTTTTATCCATAGCGAAAAATGAACATGCTCGTTGCCTCGGTTTTGGAATTCTATAACAAAATAATAGTCCATGACTTGGCCGAAGAGCTCATGGTTTTTTAGCATCATTTTTTGAAATATGTTGACCCTATGGTTGAAATAATGACTACAAAGCACTTGATTTTTTCTGATTTCAAAATCCAAGTCCCCATCTTCTATAGTTTTATTACACTTTGATTGTTGCAGAATATATATTCGGTGCAAAGCTTTGCACAATGGCTCCTCGAAATGCTTAGCACTTGTTAATGTTACAAAAAAAGTTGGAGGTCCCAATTGTCTTATCATTGCAAATATGTTCTTTTTAGTGTTTTCTAGATAATCAGGTGAGGTCCGAATGCTTTTTAATGTTCTATAGCCCAATGGAGATCGTAATATTTTTTCAAGCTTTGTTGGATTGTGCACATCATTTGCAAACAATTTTTCACCTTTCAATTTATTTTTTCGTATGCAAATCCATGCTAGTGAGGATACTTGGTGAATAATAATTTTAATAGCTTTAAAAAATATATTTGTTATGTGCGTTGCAAAGTCATTTTCTGTATGCATAAGCTCCCATATTGCAATTTTTTGGTACGTCAAATTTTTAGTAATGTCACTTGGACAAGCCGAACCATTGAACAAAGTTGAGAAGTTCATTTCCTCTACATACATGTCCTAAAAAATACTAAGAGGTTTAAACCCTTCTGATTGTGCAATTTCAATGATCGTTGTGTCAAGGTCTTTGATTTATTGTGTTTCATTAAACCAATGTATAACTGATTTAGTTATTGGATCCTCATCATCTTCAAACGTGTCATCTTGCATAGTTGGTTCTATTTCAAAATCTATTTGCATTTGTGTTGTCTTCTTTGCCAACAACTCATGCAACTCTCTATTAATAGAGATGCTCTTTTTTCTGTACAATGGTGTTTTGGATAGTGCAATTGAAGTATCCATGACTATGGTAGGTCTAACATTTCCTTGTGCATATGCATTATCATGTTCTATCTTTTGCTTCAATCTAACTACTATTGTTGTGGTTTCATCTAGTTGTCTAGGCAATGCTTGTTGCACTTTATCAAAATCTATAGGAACATTGATAATTGTCCCAAGCAAGCCATATTGTGTTCGTTTATATTCCAATTTCACGATCTATGCAAAATCAATGCGTAAAGACACAAGCCTTTCCTCTAGAGCAATCAAAGATTGAAAAACATCTATTCATGCATTTCGTCTTATTCTTGAAGGCATGGAAAAATATGGAATCTTATCGTCTAGTGTGGATTTTATACATTGTTTGCAAATGGGCTACCCTATTGCTATTTTTTTTGCATTCATCTAAGTAAAAAGTAAGGAAAAAGCTTTTACAAGTGCATTGCGAACTTTACAAATGTTGTGATGGAAATGGAGCATGTTGCAAACATAGCATGATTGAGTGGGTGTGTCATTTATTGTTTGCAGGTATGAGTTAATAGATTTTTGGACTACGTTGTTTTTTGTGCAAATGCCTATTGCTTTTTCTCTTTGATAAGTGTTGTTTGTATTTTGGAGCATATAATATCTATATGGTCTATTTTTAATTTTGGAAAATGTAAAGCATAACCCTTTTGTGCACTTCACATTTTTCTTTTCAAAGAATGTAATGATTGTTGTTATGTTGGATTTTGGCTACAATCACACAATTGAATTTTACTAAGTGGGTAGGACTGGATTATTCTTGTGAGGTTGGTAGTGGGTAGCACATAACTAGATGTTGTAGTTTGTGGGACATTTGCATGGGATGCTTGTGCATTCCAGACTTTTTCTTTTAGGGAGCGTAATGTCTCATGTGATCTTAACTTTGCTTTAGCTGGTGTATGTATTGTTGTAACTATTTATTTTTTATGAGAACTAATTATATTGTTTGTCGTATTTGATTCAAAAGTGCTTGAAATATGTTGAATATAAAGTGGATCCTTCAATGGATGTTTTGAGTCAATTGTCCTTTTTGTTGAAGTGGTTCATAATGACAATGGCCCAAGCTACTTGGAAAGCAAACTAAGTTCACATTTCTTCTCAACTTCATGCAGTTAGAGTATGTTTTGGTCTTGAGAAATAGAGATGCTTGCCATATGTGTATTGTTGCATCAAACATGTGGGACAACCATAGTGCACAAAATTTAGACCCTTCATGGCCACTTTGCACATATGGCATCCCAATTCTAGAAACCAATGATTGTAACTGCAATAGACGATTGTTGTTTTGTATGCTAAATTGACCAAAAGCGTCTAAACAAGTGATTGCATATTTGTTTTCAATTGTCAATGCATTGGCCAATGACTGCACCATAAATAATCACAAAGCAACTGGATCAAATTGTTCATGAAGCAAAAAAGCTATAGCAGCAAACATGCTTTCACCACATGTACAAGCAAATGTAGCTACTCTACAAAGTCCAAGTGTTTCAAACACATTTGCTATTGTGTTCCAAATGTTTTCCAAATTGCAGTATGTTATTTGCAAGTGTGATTAGATATTTTCGATGTGATTCTATGTATTTTACCATGAAAACACAAGCTCATAGTGGCCGACAATAGGAATTGTATCATGGAAAATAATTGATATTGCAGGATTACACACATCCTTGTTGAAATGTAAGTACATTGTTTTGTATGTTAAAGACAAAATACATATTGGTATGTTCAGCCAATATGTTAGACATTTTAGATAGAATGTATCACCCCAAAGCCCAGTTTCACCACTATCATTGATCTTTGTGGCTGAAAGCCTCATTCTTCGTAGATACGTGTTTTTGTCATGTATATTATGCAAATCTATTAGCATTATTGGGTGCAAGTCAGTTTCATAGGATCCTAAAGCTATAGGACAACGATTGTGAAGACAATCTAAGAAATGATCCACGAAACCATTGCATAGCTATTTCGATGTATAATGACAATGAAGCAAAACATGTACTGTGTCAAGTAGACAATCACCAACTTTGTAATTGAAGGAGTCAATTCAAAAATAATTGGCATAGTGCATAGCTTCATCAATTGATGTGAAAGGTGCATTCACACTTGGTTTGTAGGTTTCTACTACTACAATTGGCTGTTGTGACAATTTTTGTCTTTTAACATGATTGTTTGTAACCATATTGTCAGATTTCATGTCAAAGGACAAAATATACAAATTGTATTGATACTAATTAGTACAGTAATTACTATAAAATAATGTGTGAAGCTTGAAATGTTGAATACATACAAAGAAGAATTGAAGAGGCAATTACTCACCGTGATAAAAAATAATACAAAATTCCTAACTATAGCCTTTTGTCTAGTATTGCACACTAAAAAGCCTACAACACAAGAAAAATTTCTTAATATCAATTCATGTGACTAAAATAAAACTTGTTTTAGGAGTATTGAGCAAGGTAGTGGGTATTTGAAAACGGGAAAAAGAGAAACAAGCATGATAATGTATTACTCACATTGATCAACAACAATGCAAAATGTGTCATGATATCACACAATTGGAAATCCTATGTAGTCCAGAATCTACAAAAAAAAAACCAAATAAACTGAGCGGTAGCAAAATTTAGTAAAAGCAAGGAAACTAAGCAAAAGCAAATAAATCGATCAATTTTTGTGGTAATCTTGTTATACTCTTCAAGTCAATGTATGGTTTGAGCTTAGATACATATATGCATTACCATAAACATATGCACATATATATATATATGTAGATACCACAGCCACCATATATACATACATGTATTAATGTAGTTGTAATCTTTGGAACTTCTAAGCAAATTCTGCTCTATCAATTTTGTAAACAACAAAAACTTTGCCAAATAAAAGGGTATTATGCTTTCTCCATTTGGTCCAAAAAACTAGTGGACAATGTGCAACATCAAAGAATAAAAGAATATTAGCCCATGTCTGTGTGTTGTGGGAAGGGAAAATGTGAAATGCAATATGCAAGAAAATTTTGTGCTCTCAAACCTTAAGGAGTAGCTACTTTGCAATGTCAAAATTTACATGTATCTACGTATCTAATTAGCAATAGTGTTTCAAGGTCCATGGAAACTATGCTTTAGAAAATTCTTGCATTAAAATTGTATTTACAAAATTATAGTTTTTCTTGATATGATTAAAAACATAAGCATAGCTTTCTAATACGAACTTTGGTGACTGATTACTAGTAACTAGAACATAGTAGTAGTGACCATAATGCGATGCCTAGAATAATCACAAGGTTTCCAATTTTGTGAAGCTAGCCAATTTCTATAGTCTCCACTTTGTGATCGTGAACGCCATCCTGCCAAAGGTTTCTTCTTTATCACATTTAATTCTTGTAGTAAAACATGGTCCATTACAAGTGATTGGAAGCAAGTGATCAAGACCTTTTATCTATAACTATAAATATAAGTGAAATATTCATTTGAAATATGCCATAAGCGTACAAAATATGTTTGTTGAATGACACTCTAATAATATAGAAGCAGGACATAACAATAGTGGATAAAGCACAAAGCAAGAGAAACCAAAAGTGCAAAAAGGGTATAGTTGCAAAGAATAGCACAGGAAAACAAGCTTGATGCATGACTATAATTGTAATCTAGTAGGTTTTCTATATTTAACTAGAATAATTTTCTTGCAAGAAGAATAGGTCATGATTATATAAAATAGGAATAAAAAATAGAGTGAACTTACAAATTTAGACCATAGCACGTTATAAACTTGATCTCCTATGTAGTCACATATGCAACAAATGGTCTGAGTAACAACCGCCACTTGAGAAGAACAAGGCACCTATCAATTTTAATAATAAATAGAAAATCTGTATAAAAATGCATTCCAATTTCCAACGCTCAACTTTAGCACCAATTTTACACGAGGCATGTGAAATACTATGAATAATGCCACCTATCCACAGAAAAATTTGCAGTGAA
>VDFB02017665.1:0-14586 GCA_007258455.2 Sequoia sempervirens
TACAATCAAATTCTTATTAATCCTCAAGATCAACACAAAACTACCTTTACAACTGTTTGGGGATGTACCGTAGAAAAAAGGAAACTTTCTTGACATGGGAATAATTCATGATAAATTGGACTTAACAAGGCCTTGATTCAGGTGTTGTGAGGCATTTTATGCATCCACACTAGGTCTTGGACCCTTGCAAATTGAATACCATGCTTTTAATGATGTCTTGTAAAGGTGTTGTAAAGTGATGTAAAGGACTTTCATGCTTTTCTAGACTTAATGAACCCATTTATCCCTAATTCAACATTATAAAATGTGTTTAATGAGATCTTCACATAAATCTAGAAGGCTTGTAAAATAAACTTAATGTTAAACTAGTGTTGTAATGTGTCTTGCACATTCACATTGGTTCTTGTGCCTTCCTAGGCTATGTGGAACTCATTTAGTGTTGTAAAGTGTATTCAAATCACACTTTCACATTGAATTTTGTGTCCCAAATCATAATTGACCTTTAGATCATCACTAAGAGGCCCCTATCAACCCACATTGTGCATCCCAAGGCTTAAATTGATCAAATAACTAACAAAGTTGCAATATACACCTTATTTCTTAGCTTCTTAGCATCTTAGCTGTCAAAATAGCCCCTATGGGACCCATTCACCATCCATGGAAAATTAGTCCCATCCAGGTGGGACCCATTTGCCATGGGTGGTGAATGAGTCCCATTTGGCCTAATTTTGACCTTTGAGCAGGAAAATTTGAAATTTAAGTCTATTATTTTCACATGTCGACCTTAGGGATCCAATTTTTGGGTTAATAAGGTGAATTTCCTATAAAATCAAATCTCCTAACTCATTTTCAACATTCATTCTTCATTCTTCATTCATCATTCTTCCATCTCAATTCAAGCAACTTAGGGTATCATCATTGCAAGTCATTAAGATAGCAATTTTCAAACATTCAAGGGAATATTCTTCATATTTTGTTGTAGACATTCAAGATCAAACATCATGAAAAGGTAATCAATTTTATTATTACATGTTTCATTTCACTCTTTCATTATTTTGGTTTAATTACCTAAAAGGGGTTTGACCAAGGCAAACCCCCATGCCCTAACATCCAACATTTATCTTTCTTGTCTTGTATGTTTGTAGATTTAGGAATCTTAGAAGCTAGGAAATCATTGAAGATTGCATTGTAAAGTTATTTAGGTCTTCCCTTCATTGATTAAGCCAAAATATCAACAAAAACTCACTTTCAAGTGTAGAATTCAAAGTTTCAGAAGTAGACACCTGTAGGAAGCCAAAGTGTAGGCTGAGAGCTCCTGTTTCCTCTTTTGGATCTTCAAAAGTTCAAAAGTGGACTCATTCACCATCAGTGGTGAATGAGTCCCATTTCCAGGCTTGAACAAGGTTTTCTGCATTTCTAGATACTCTTTTGTCTGAAATGGGTTCCGACTTAATTTCACAGAACTTGGAATAATTTGCCCAAAATGGTGAATGAGTCTCGATAGGACAAATTTCTAGCATCAGTAGCATTTCAAGTGTCATTTCTAGCCTCATTCCAGATCCTAGGTGCACACTTTCAGTTTGGTTCATTTCTATTCAGTTTTGCATTCATTTCTAGGTGTTTTTTGTATATCATAATGTGTTTTCAAACATTTTTGCATTTCAATAGTTTTCACTTAATAATCAATCCATTTTGTTAATTATCACCATCTAGATCATTGCATTCAGTCATAACTTCATCATACATATCTTAGTTTGAGTGAACCACCTAGATTTTAGGTGTGGGATCTATCTCTTTCCATTAGGTGAAAGACCCTAAGTGAGCAAAAGAGACATAGCATCACACACCTCCTAAAAATATATGGTTCAGGGGAATGTTTTGTTGGGTCATGATGCCCTTTGGTTTAAATAATTCTAGTGCAACTTATCAATGAGCAATGATATTGATCTTTCACGATTATAGCCACAAAATTTTGTAAGATTATGTTGATGATATTCTTGCTAAGTGCTTAACACTATAAGACAATTTAAATGTTCTTCGGAAAATCTTCAAATGAATATGTAAATATAATATGTGCTTAAATTGAAAAAATTGTGTCTTTGGCTTAGGTAGTGGTAAAATTTTGGGGTTTTTCATATCTCATAGAGGCATTGAGGTGTCCAATATAAAGAAAATATATGCCATTATTAACATGCCACCTCCTAGGAACATTTCTCAATTGTGCATGTTACAAGGTCGAATTCAAGCCATCCATTGTTTTGTTGCATCTTTAGCTAATCACACATTACCTTTCACTCATCTTCTTAAAAAGGGTGTACCTTTTGATTTGGATGAGGATTGTAAATAGGCTTTTGAGAGTTTAAAACAATACCTTGAAACTCCACCTGTTTTACAACTCGTCATGCCAAACAAAACATTTATCTTGTGCATTGTCGCATCAACCCATGCTCTTGTAGCATTTTTGGCTCAAAAAGATGATCATGGAAAAGAACATCCCATTTATTACATCAGTCAAAATTTAATTGATTATGAAACTTGATACTCACCAATTGAAAAACAATGCTTAGCTCTTGTATTCGCTACTAGTAAATTGCGACATTATTTACTAAATGCTGAAATACAAGTCATGACAAAATTTGATCCCCTCAAACATATTTTCAATAAAATAGATCTTTTTGGATGCTTAGCTAAGTGGGTAATGTTGTTAACTGAGTTTGACCTTAAGTTTGTTTCACAAAAAGTAATCAAAGCTGATGCTCCTTCTCCTCTTGCTTTACCTAATCATGACTCCTTTCCTAATGATAGTGTCTTAACCGCTGATATTAAAACATGGGAGTTGTATTTCGATGGATCTAAGTGTAGAACAAGTTACCATGCTAGAGTGGTATTGATTCTGCCTAACAACCAACGTCTTCCCTTGTCCTATTGATTAAATTTCCTATGCACAAATAACACAGCTGAGTTTGAGGAATTAATCACGAGTTTGCGAGATGATTCAAAAATGGATGCTAAACATATCAAGATCTTTGGCGATTCACAAATAGTTATCAAAAAAATCAATGGTACATATCAAACTAAACATGACAAGTTATCAAAATACAAGGATCTTACAATGAAATTGTTAGAGAAGTTTGAATCATTCACCATTGATATAGCATCCCATGAAAAGACAATAGACATGCAAATGCAATGGAAAGTGTAGCCTCTCTTATATCCCCACACAATCCTTCAACAAAATTCACCTTTGTTATTCATCCCATCATGAAACCTTCAATTGATACTCAATTAGAAGACATTTTCACAATAACTCAAGATGACTCATGCGAATGGTATGATACAATCTACCACTGTTTAAAAGATGGTATTGTTCTTGAGCCCACAATGACAAACACTCAAAATAGTTTATGCAAACTAGCAACTAAATACGTGATCCTCGCTGGTGTGTTGTATAGAATATCCTTTAATGGTCTCTTACTAAGGTGTCTTAAGGATTCTAAAATACCTATGGCCCTTGAACAAGCTCATGTTGGTGCCTGTGGAGGTCATTTTGGAGGATGGTCATTAGTACAAAAACTCATTCGTATGGGATATTATTGGACACATATGGAGAAAGACTACTTCACTTACGTTAAACAATGTCACAAATGTCAAGAACATAGTAATTTGATCCATGCTCCTGCTTCTAAGCTCTGTGCCCAAGTTCCCATTTGGCCATTTTTCAGTATGGTGATTGGACCTTATTGGAAAAATTTCACCTCCCTCTTCTACCAGACATAAATTTATCATAATTGCAACATATTATTTCACAAAATGGGTAGAAGCTATTCCTCTTAGATCTACAAATGCTAAAGTAATTTGTTGTTTCATATTGGAACACATAATTGCTTGCTTTGGACTTCCTTCTGCAATCATTACAGACAATGGAATCCCATTTAACAATAACAAAGTAAAGAAATTTCTTGAAACATTCAACATTCAACGTCAATTTTCAACACCGTATTATTTGAAATCTAATGGAAAAGTTGAAAGCACTAATAAATTTTTGGAACAAATTCTAAAGAAAACTATTAACAAACATCATAAGGATTGGAATAGACAATTACATTATGCGCTTTGGGTTTATAGAATGAGTGTTAGATTATCAATAGTAACTACACCCTATAACATTGTTTATGGCACTGATGTGATCATGCCCTTGGAGTTAGAAATTCCTACACTACAAATTGGTCTCCAAGACCTTATTGACGATGCTACCTATGAAGAACAATAATTGCACCAACTTGAGATGCTTGATAAAAAGTGGATTAACACTCTTGAGCATCTCCAAGCTTACATCAAACAATTACAACAAAAAAACAACATACATGCCATTCCTAGAATGTTTTGTAAGGGTGATTTTGTTCTTTATGCGAATTAACATAATACTAATGTTGACAATGAAGAAAATGATAAATTCAGCCATAATTGGTTAGGACCTTACATAGTTGATACCAATTATGGGTTTGGTGCTTATGTCTTAATGGAGATTGATGAAACACCCCTTAAGGAATCTATTAATGCTAGGCATTTGCGTCGGTATTACCTCTAATATTTTTGAATAGTATGATTGTTAAAGTAGTGTTGTCTAAAGTTATTCGATGTCATTCTAAATAACATTCACATTGCTTTGTTCTTGACAACTAATCTTGTGTTTGTCTTGAACACTAAGGTACTTATTTAAGTTTATTTTATAATTACTTTAGGATTCATACTATTCACCCTTGTCTTATGTTAAGTTAGATCCTTATATGAGTTATAGGTGTATTTAATTTAACATATTCTCTTCCAATCATCAATGTTGTATCTAAAGTGAAATTGAAATACATTTCATGTTAGATCACATTAATCATGTTAAGTCATGTAGCCATTAATTAAATATTTTTACCATAAAGTCAATTAATTAATCACATTGCATTTAATATTTAAACACAATGAGACACATCATAATAACACCAAATGTGCGTATCTATATATATCAAAGTTTTATGTACATATCAATATCATATACAAAATCACAAAGGTCTGTGAGAGCTAGACCCCTTGGGCTCTAGCATTGTGATTTTGTCCCTAGACATTGTGACATGGTCGTGTGTGATCATGACCGCAAACTGTTGAGTCTAAGTGCATAATCTAGACCCTGTACTCAACCAACAGTCACAAGACGCTCCTCTGCCATCCAATCCCTCTCTACTCGTACCTGTGCTAGCTCTACATGTAGTCTCTCAACCTCTTCTGAGGTCTGTGATGACTGTCCTACACTCCCAGCTTGACAGAGTTATCTCCTCATGCTCTCATACATTTCCTGTAGCCTCGCGAAAGGTCTGAGTGACTCTGGATCCTCCTCCACGATCGGTGGAAGAATGTAGTCAGGATCCATCTCCTCCTCGTCGATGAATGCATGAACTATTTCCACAATAGCCTGACAATAGAACTCTCGCTAGTCTCTTGTTGTTCCTACAAGATAGAAAAGGTACACAAGCAGTAAAAATCATCATGATATATATACATATAAACAAAGCATAAATACTCAAGTACATGCGTAAAATAAAATGTCATCACCTATGTCTCTATTTGTGTGAGGGATGTCAACCTCATCCTCTATAGGGGGAAAGGAGGAAGTGCTAGCCTCTCTTTGACTGTGGGTGCTGATGTCTGTTGCAACTACTGCATGTGATCTAGTCCTATAAGTATGCGAGGACTCTCCATGCTCATACCAATCCTTTGTCGCTACCTCATCCCCTCCACTCAAGGGTGGCTCATCCTCATAATACTCATCCGCATAATCCTCCTCATCCTCCTCATCCTCTCCTCCATCCTGGTCCTCATAGTCATGATCAACCTCTGAATTGTACTCATCATCAATCACATCAGTAAATATGTCTTCTATCTTGTATCATACATCCTCCACTCTATCCTCTTGCTGATCTCCCTCATCTGGTACTGGTCTTGCATCACCTATAGGGACATCCATGGGGAACACAGGAGTTGGTCATGTAACTGACCACCACTCCTTGTGCTCATTTGTGCTACCGACATCATCAGTGTCAGAGACTGATGGGTGATCATGATCTGAATCATTAGAATCACTCTCATGAACATGATCTATAGTAAGCCAAACAATATCACCTAGCCTCTGAGCACTCTGCACTAATTTCCTAATGAAGGGGCATACCCTCGGTGGTGTCTGCACCTGCCTAAACTGTTGCATGACTCGTCCATAATAGAAAGGTCATACAACATAGTCATGCCTCCCAGCTAAAAACCTATCCATTTGTATCCTCCTTAGCTATCCTATGGGATATGGCCACTGTAGAGTGAGTAGATAAGGTCTCCATAAGATCTCATCTCCCTCCATTTGGTCAAACCTCACCCTCCAAAAGTGTAAATCTCTATATTTCCAGGACCATCACAGAGTATAGCTGAATTCTCATGGATATCCTGTAGCTATAGCACAAGGGAATCTAACAAGCCTAGTTCATGTGATATGCTTGAGGCACCACACCTGTAAAAGTGTGTAATGCACCATACTGTCAATCTCTCAAAACACAAATCTGCCAAGATCATAGTATAAGTGTGCTAGAATGTAGCGACCCTAAGCATAGATTGTCCTGTTCTATACATCCCTTGAATCAAATGTACCAATCATCCATCTAAGTGTGCCGCTCATCCATTAGGATTGAGAACAAGAGCCATTGTATGCATCATAATTCATCTAACAACTGGAGATCATGAATATAGAAGCATGGGAAGCTCGATCAATGCTCTAACACGCTCATAGGAACTCAGAGAATGCAATGTACATCCTCAAGAGTAATGGTCATCTCCCTGGTAGGAAGATGAAACATACAAGTATTGGTGTCCCAATGCTTGCACAGGGCCATAAGCATGGCGTCATGGTATCTCATAGGTGGCATAAGATATGCCCAATAGATGCCTATTATTTGTAAATGCTATGTCTCTACTGTCGATAGCAGTGGAGTGTGATCTCTTAGAAAATTAAGCTCTCTTCCCCCTACCTATTGTCGCAACTGGGCGGGGACCTATCAAAACCACAATAAAATGCTCTAAAAATCCATCTAATATCTTCAATTTTACATATTTCATCATGCAAGTGTGATAAAGTAGATCTAGTGTGCTTTTCTAATGGCTCTAGACACTTTAGAACCCCTTTTAGGATATTTCACAAAGAAATAGGACACTTTGCGAAGAAATGGGACATTTCACGAAGAAACGGGACACTTTGCGAACAAAAGGGACACTTTTCAAACAAAAGTGACACTTTGCAAACTTTTTTTCCAAGATCCTAAATTAACCTATCCATACATTAAAAACCATTAAATTATTAAAAAATCACAAGGCATAAGTTACATAATCGATTTACCTCGTAGTATAACTTGTCGCATGCCACCTGCTCTCGAAGCTCATCCAGCCTCAAAGGTCTGTAATCTTGCCTGCTCAATATTTTTATTCTCACTCATCACTCTCAAGCTACAAGAAGGTAAATTGCAATAGTAAGTGAAAAATTACTTTCTTCTACTTCTTTTAACCTATTTTCATCACCTTTTCTCTTCTGCATTAACTTAGGATTATTTTATATTAAGAGTTAATAGAGTATCTTTTCTTCCAAATAACATAATGAGAGCTAGGGTAATCTGTTTTTGATGTCGTTTGATTCATTGGAATTGTGATTCCACACTCGAAATCATCAATCATCTATCTTTATGTGGCATGATAGTTGGAAATTCCCTATGGTATGATGTTCCTTCTTTGACATGGCTAGATTGCTACCTTGATTCCACCTCCGTAAAGCAAGTAGAATCAAGGGGGGTATACATCTACCCTCAAATTGGATTCCTAGGAGTTATACAAAAGGATTTTTGGACAATTCATGAATGTGTGTTGCAGGATGTGGTTCTTAATGTTGTGGTTTTGTAGATAACTACACTGGGGGCTTTGTTCTCTGGTCTTTTGAATGAGTATCTGTAGATAGGGGAAAAATCAGCAGATTTAGTGTAATGAAAACAATAATCTAATCAAATCCTATCAAGCACAATAGAGTACGAAACAACATGAAAATCACAATAAGAAGCACAAATGCAAACCGATCTCCACGCTAACTCAATTTATCTCCATTGCTCTTCTCCACCTGCATGAGAATGCGAGATTTTGAAGGGTTGACAATGGAGGAATGTTGAGTGTTCATTCCTGCAGCATAATGACTTGACGATGAAAACGGAAAATGGAGAGAATGATAGATAGAGATAGAAGACTGATTTTGATAGAGTCTGGATGCTAGACGAATCAACCCCTTAAATGGAATGTGAGAGGCCGTATTTATAGAGCCGTGACATTGACGAAGATAAGATTTGACAAGATTCGACAAGGATTTGATTTTTGACAAAAGAGGAAATACAACAATATGAGATAAGATGTCAAAAAAAGATAGAAAGATTTCATTTCCTGTTTTAAAGGAAATAAATCTTGAAAAAGATGAGAAGGATAATTGATGAATTATCTAATTAAATAAATTAGATACACATGAGTTCAGTTTTGGAAAGAAAGTGAGAAGATCTTTTTAGGATTTTATTAATTAAATAAATTTTGGATTTATTTAATTAACATTGAATTTATGATTTCATTAATTAAATAATATAAATTATTTAATTAACATTAGAAGAATGAATAGAAATGATTTAATTAATTAAATAATATAAATTATTTAATTAACATTAGTGAAATGGATGGATTATGAATATGAATTTAATTAAATAAATAAAATTTATTTAATTAAATAGATGATGACATGGGTACCTAGGGAAAATCATGCTACAAGATGCCTAAATGATGTAATGCCGAGACAGGTGTTGTAAGAGGACATTTTTGGGTGTCTATATTTTGCCCCTCTTTGAGATGATGTTCGAGATGATGCGATTTGTGTCGAGTAACATCATTTCAAAGAAACTAAGGTATGGATAGAGGAAAATGGATAATGATATTAGAATATGATGATGCCCCCTCGAGAGGATAGGCGGGTTGGACAAACACGAGTAGGCTCTCGAAATGAAAGGGATGGGTCAAGAACTAAAGATGAATGCATGGATAGAGGAAGTGAAAGATGCATTATGTTGCAATGAAAGTGAGCAACCATGATGTTTGATTTAGCACTAGACATTATGCACCAACGTATAAAGACCAAGGTGACGATTTGTCTCATGCCCCAGCGTAATACAACCTTGTCTAGATGTATGAGGAAGTAACCTTAGAGCATTAAAGTCCTAATGCACAAAAGGTATGATGTGACCTTAGATGCAAAGGATAGTGCAAAAAGATATTCCAACACACACAAGATATGAATATTAGCTATAATGATATGGATTTGATATAAATGCAAGATAAAATGATAACACAGACAAGCAAGTAGACAAGCATGCACAAATGATACAAAAACAAACAAGGTATTGCCCCTGTCAAGCTCTAAACCGATGAGTAATTGATTGATTGATTGATGATGATAGTGTTGTCATTGCGAGGAGTGACATATCCCTAGATCAACACAAGGATGATTGATAATTGATAGATTGACTTTGATTGATTGGGTTTACAACAAGATTAGGATCAAGACCAAAGGATGTGATTGGATAATTTGACAAGATTGATTGACTTGATTGGTATGGATTAAGGATTGACTTGTATTTTGAATTATTGCTTGGATTTTTGTTGGCTATTTGATGTTTTTGGATTTTTGAAATGTTTTGGACTTTTGAAATGTTTTGACTTTTTTTTGGACATTTGAAATGTTTTGACTTTTTTTGGACTTTTGGAATTTTTTGACTTTTTTTGGACTTTTGACATGTTTTGAGGTGTCAAAGGATGAAAATTTGAGTAGCCTTTGTGCTAGAGACCAATGACAAGGGGAAAACAAAGTCTAGGTGCAAGGGTGGGTGATGGGATAAGGGATAAAATGCTCATGATAGATGGATGGATGGTATGGTTGTATGCATCATAAGAGAGCAAGGATGTGAGCTCCAAAGACTATGTCGCATAGGAATAACATGCCCTATTTTAGGTACAAGACTTAGGATGTTTCTAGACAAAATGTATGACAATAGGATAATGACATGATTGGTTTAGATAGGAAGAGGTATGTCAAGAGATACCCAAAACATGTTTCAACCTTTTGCCCCTATATTTTCATTTAGATCAAAAGGACTAGGGTGGATAAGTGGACTCAATATAATAGATATGTATGATGGATAAGATGGTAGGTAGGATGGAAATGATATGACATGAAGGATAGGTTGGATAGATAAGACATTGTGCCCCCAAGTGTAAGTGACATAGAAGATCAACCTACACATGATGCCTGTTTGCCAGGTTTTCATCATGGTACTTATCCAAGGTGCCTGTTTACCAGGTTTTCACCATTGAATGAATTGTTTTTCTCTTTACTATTTTTTTTTTAATTCTTTCTTTTAATTTTTATTTTTTTGACTTTTTGAATTTTTGACTTTTGGATAGGAGGGACTTAAGTGTCTAGTTGCATGAAAGGTGATAGTCCCACTATGGATGGATGTCATTGCATGGACCATGTCAAATGTCATTATGCTCATAGATGTTGGTAAGGGATGACATGAAAGGGAGATGGAGTAGGTAGATGATGGATTATGATGTGGATTATGGAGGACAATAATGGATTATGATATGGATTATGTAGGGAAGATGAATGGGATTATATGGGACTTATGAAAAAGATGAATGGGGAGGCTTAGCCAAAAGCATGGACCATAGGAAGATGATGGGGGAGATATGTAGGATAATGAGTGAAGGATGAGTAGAAGGAGTTATGTGGATTTGTTGTGAAATGGAAGGGAACCGTGACCAATGGTTGCACACACTGTGATAAACGTTGAAGCTTTTGATGTGGATGGGGTGTAGGAAGCAATGAAGATGATTGCTTAGGAGATGGGTGATTTAGTGATTTAGGTGCCCACATAGAATTAGTATTTTTATGATTGTTATTTTGCTTGTGGGTGTTAGGAATTGGAGATTTTTGAATGCAATGTGCATTTTTGATGGAAGGGGATGGTTGGGATTTTTGTGATGTGGACACCTCATTTGACTTGGTTTCTTTTTTCTTGGGTACCCAAACCATTTGAGTTTTGGCCTTTACTTTTGGAGGTATGGGCTTATATAGCCTTTTAGATGTACTTGGCTTTGACTTTTTGCAATTGTATGCTAAGGCATTAGGACCATTAGAATTTTTGACTTTATGTGTAGAGGCATCCAAATTTTTATTTTGGAATCCCTTGGGTTTGGTGGAATGAGTGGAAGCTTTATGTTTAGACAATGTGTGCATTGATTGGTCATGATTAAGATGTTTAGAGGATTTATGGATAAATGGATAAGAGGATTGAATGGTAGGGATATTAGGTGTTGGGAGTAATGGTGGTAAAGTGGATGGAGGGATATTAGGAGTTGGAAGCAATGGTGGTAGAGTGGATGGAGGGAAGTGTATGGTCACATGCTTTTGACATTTATAGGATGACGGTGGTGGAATGGAAACATATGTTTTAGGAATATGATAGGCTTTATGATGGAAAGTTGACTTAGGATGCATGGAGGAAATACCAACATCTTGAGATTGGTGTCCTTGAGATATATGTCCAAGGCCATAAGAGCGTGGAGGGACTTTGACATGGATGGGCTCCAAATATCTTGTTCATGCAGGCCTAAACCTTTACCTTGGTGGTTCATATTTTGGAGTGTGCAATGGACAATAGGACTAGGTGTAGGTGAAACACTAGACATGATTTCCTTATTGGATGGAGAAGATAATGGTTGTTGTTGTTCGAAGGAGGAACATTCATGAATGAGGGTAGAAAGACCAATAGGAGATGATGGAGGACTTGCAATGGGGTCAATAGTGGGTGATGGAGGATCATTAGGATCTTGATTAGCAGTGTGTTCCCTTAGATCCAAAGTATTAGTTTGATCTTCTATGTGTGCTTGGGAGGCACTTGTGTCATCAAGGGAAGTGGATTTTGATGGATCATGGATAGGACTAGGTGGAGGTGAATTTGGAATATCTTTCTCATGGATGGGTATAGGATCAAGTTGCTCATGGATAGGCTCTTCATCATTATGGACATCATCTTGATCATAAAAATGATATAGATTATGGATGGGTTGGATGAAAATGATTTGATCTTGATTAGGACTAGGGCTTGATGTTTCCACATGCTTGGGAGTAGACTCTTGAAATAACTCTTGTGTTGCTTGAATGGAAGTGGAAGGGGATTTCTCATGGAGAGACTTGACATGTTCTTGATGCTCAACATAGGAGCATGAAAGAGGGTGACTTGGACTTATGAAGGGAGACTCTTGAATTGGCTCAAGGGGTTGTAGATGACATGGTTGACTTGAAGGACTTGGCATGATGTTTGAGGACTCTTTTGTATGTTCAAGTATATGTGTTGAATGAAATGGAGACAATTGATTCCTTGCTTGTAGCCCTTGGCTCACATCCTTTAAAGGTGGATGGGTGGATTTAGGTAATGCCATCAATTTATTTTTTAAATATCTAAATGTAAGGCATTGATTTGATGGAGGATTAGATGATGATGGGGGTAATGAAGAGTTTGATTGGTTAAAAGGTAAAGAGGCTAATGAATTAGGAATCAGACATGGTGGCTTATGGATAGGCATTTGATTGGATGGTGGTAAAGGTGTGTGCAGGTTTGGAGTCCACTTTTGGCCAAGGGTCTGATGAACCCCCTGATTTTCAGTATTTGACACATTTGACCTTAAAATTTGAAGCACTTAGAGATGAAGTCTTTAAAGTCACTAATCATAAAGTAGTGCTAGGAGTCCCTAGTTCCCAAATATATAATTGTTTCATGCGGATTGGCCTGGAAATTGATTTCAATAGGCATTCAAAAACCACTGTTTAAAGTCATTTTTATTTTCGCCATGCGGTGTCATTGTCCATATTTTGACTTAAATTATAAGTATTTTCCTAAGTCCTTTTTGGGAAAGGTTGTAAATCGCAGACCTTGCTCTTGATATTTTTTGTATTTAGGTGTTTTTGTTGTTTTTTATTAGGCAGATTTGTTGTTTTGAAAAATAAGTCATGTATGGCCATGCATAAGATGACCTAAACTTATCATTTTTGATTTTTTTCAAATTGAAAAATTATGCGAAGTTTGCTCGTGCAATCCGTTTCTCAAAATGTTATGTTGATCAAAAGTTATTCAAATAGTAAAAAACTCTGATATTTAAAGTTTATGGACCAATTTTATTAGAAATTAATTGAAAAATACAAAAAATAATTCAATTGCAAAACAAATTATATATTTAGAATCTGCATTGTTTGATCTAAAATGGGTTTTCATTTTGTCAGAAATTTTTTGAAAAAAGGTCCTAAGCCATATGTCCAAAGTCGATATTTTTCTTTGACATTGTTAGGTCTTTCAATTTGCCGAGGTCAAGCCGGGTTGAAGGCTTAGGTTCGGACTTCAAAGCTATTCCTTTGAAAACCTTGGCAAAAACCCGCCCATGATGCAAAACCAAATTCAAATTTCAAAAAACAGGATCCCAATTATAACACGGGATCCCGTTTAGTAATAAACGGGATCCCGTGTTATAATCGGGATCCCGTTTTGTTTTCGACCGTTGAAAAAGTAACGGGATCCCGTTTATAACACGGGATCCCGTTACCTTCACAACGACTCGTGGAGTAAATTTTAATAAACGGGATCCCGATTATGGAGCAGGATCCCGTTTATTAGTAAACAGGATCCCGTTTGGTAATCGGGATCCCGTTTTATTATAAACGGGATCGCATTTTATAGACGGGATCCCGTTTTATATTATTTAAAAACACTGTTGACAATTACTGTCAACTCTGCAACTTTGCAACTTGACATGTACGGCCGAGAGCACTGAAAATCAATTATTTTTCATATGTTATTGTATTTACAGGTGGTCAACTTTATTTTTTGTTAATTTTATCAAAGGGAGCATCGTCTACACCATTTTTGAAGTGAAATTTGCAATATGGATTGAATTTTTCAAAGGAAGCATAAAGAGAACAATTTTTAAAGTGGAATTGTGGTAGTTTTCTATTTGTTTTGAGGAACACAAGAAGAAGAATTTTGGTGTAATAGATATTCAACTTCCAATTTGGATTCAATATTTTGAAGTATTTCACTATTAACATTCATCTGTGCTTGAGAATTTTATAATTATGGGAGATAAATTTCATAATAAGAGAAGAAAGACATTGACTCCTCAAGAAGTTGAAGCAAATAAAGAAAAAAGAGAGACAAAGACAAAGAGAAAGAAGAATGAGAATAAAATCAATGAACGATGGTGGAGCAACCAATTCAACAACTATTGAAGATGAAAACATTGAAGATACCATAGTTGTACATGAAGCTAATTTGCAAGGAGTCAATTTGGAAAAGAATATGATTATACAAACAAGTCCTACTATGTCTTCAAATCCCTCTTTGAATGCTATGGAGAATGTTTCAATATACACAAATC
>VDFB02017666.1:0-21942 GCA_007258455.2 Sequoia sempervirens
ATCGAATGTAAAATGTAGACTATATTATAGTAGCACCATATACAGTACTCAATAAAAAGGCAAGCTAAATATTGGAGACTGCTAAGGCAACAAATAATAAACAATATATGTGAATCAAACCTCAAACATTATATATGCATCAAATAAACAAATATTATATGTGCATCAAACTCTAATATGGAGTAAAACTAGAAATTTCCAAGCATATAACTAATTCAACAAATTATATAAATCGGATGTTAGCACACAATCAAATGAAATACATAATATTGAATGCTACATAGAAGGTGTAGTCCCTAGATATGAAGCCAATAAATTCAGTATTGAAATCAACATGTAGAAAAATAAACTCACATCCTTTATCATTGATGCCACAAATTATCTAATTCCAAGATGAAGGGGTTATCGAATAGCATGAAAATATGGTTGTTGAATGCCACAAAAAAATTATCAACATTCCAATTTAAAAATGACCACTAAGGAAGTTGTTAAAGCAACAATTTTGTGGAAGACAAGGCACCACTGTGGGAAGAAGACCACACTAGAATAGCCTTACAAAGGCTTGGGGAAACTTTCAAAAAAATTTACAGGAAATAATAAGGCCAAATTTCGTAATAAGGGTTGCACTAGGTAGCCATAAAATGAATTAAGAAACTTTTAAGCAATGCAATTGGAAGCATAAGGAAAACAAACAAATTGGATTTATTGAATAGGCTTTAGAAACTTTCAAACAAATGACAATGATTGGGAGAAATACTTTGACGCCATAAACTAGACTGCCAAATATGAACATGATTAATTTTACAAGGAAGAGCTTGAAATATTTTATTTTATGAATCATTCAAAAACACATCCAAACAATCAATCAATCATTTTCAACAAGCATAGAGAGAAAGATTTTGAATTACATTAATCGAGGAAATGAAACAAAGAACAAAAACAAAGCCAACTTGGATCCAACACTAGATGAGATGGGAATCTGAATCCAAGATTAATCTTCTACTGCAACATCAACTACTTCAAAATCTGCAATCAATTGTTCCAATAATTCCCCAATTCCCCACAAAATCTACAACATAAGAAATTTTGTTGCAGAAAAAAATTTCTTCTCTTCCCGGAAAGAAAAACCAATAATCCTCCAAATCTCTCGACAAGATAATTAGTTATAAAATGAAGGCTATCTTATTTTTGAAATCCAAAAGTATGATAAAATCTCTAAAATCCCTAATAAAACATCAGGTTTCTTTTCGATGATCACTTTGAAGTTATGCATGTGATCCATAAAAATCCTTTCTATCTTTTTATATTATTTTTACTATTTATCCATTATCACATTTCATTATAATTCACTTTTATTTTATTTAATATTACATTACACTTTTAAATTTATTATAAACCATAATCATAAATAAATATATCTATATCTATTATCAAAATACTTTGCTTAATAATTTATTTAATACATCAATTAATCAAAAACAACATTTATTAAAAAAATTTAAAATAAACAAACCAAATATCAACAATAATTATCTAAACCATAACTAGGGTCAAAAAGCAAGACAAAGTGACCATAGAAAAACTAACACTGACGAGATAACAGACTAGATACTCATCCTCTTTGAGGATGATGACTAGGGTAGGGGACCAAATGCTCTCTTTGATCAACTATTCCATTGGGTTCAAGGCACACTCAAACCTTCAAATTTCATATAACTAGTTGATAGACCTAATATAGAATCATCAAACTATATAAATCAAATGCCATATATAACTCATCAAATTCCAAATCTAAATTAAAAAAATTGAACTAAAATTAAAGTACATTCAACATCGAATAGAAAAAACCACAAAGGAGAAACAATATCAAATGTTGATGGGAATCACATAAATTATATTCATTGAATGTAAAATGTGGACTATAGTATAGTAGCACCATATACAGTTCTCAATAAAAGGGAAAGCTAAATCATGAAGAATGCTAAGGCAGTGAATACTAAAAAAAATATGTGAATCGAACCTCAAAAATTATATATAAAGCAAATCAACAAATAGTATATGTGCATCAAACTCAGATAAGGAGTAAAACTAGTGATTTACAAGCATAGAACTGATTCAAAAAATTATATAAATCTAATCCTAGCACACAATAAAATGAAATACATAATATTGAATGCTATACATAAGGTGTACTACTTGGATATGGAGTTGATAAATTCAACATTGAAATCAACATGTAGAAAAATAAACTCACTGTGTGTATGAAAATTAAGTGCATAAATGAATTAAAACCAGTTCAAACACACCAATAGAACATTATAACAAAAACGGAAATATAAAAGGAATAGAGATGTGCAAACTCAATATCTTGTTCCCGTTGTCATCCTATCGTCCTCTATCTTTAGTGTTTTTGTAGATTCCATCCTTGTGTTCTCAGATTAGTGGCTAGGCTCAACAAACTGTCTTCCTAAAGAATGAGATTTTGCTATGATATGAATGCATGATTAAGCTATGATGTTGATTTTAGCTAAGAAACTTGAAATAAACATGATGCTATGAATACTAAATGAATTAAATGCATAAACTCTACTTAATTGCCTATTACCAATGTTTGGATTCACACAGGTATTTATAGGGCTTTCTGAATGATTCTGATTGGCTGTCTCGATTGACGGTTGTGATAATTCCTGGCAGATCAAATGGTTGAAGAAAGATGAAACTGAAGGATAAGATAGAAGAACCCTAGAAACAAATTTTTCTATTTTATTATGAAAGAGGAAAAAGAATGGAAGATAAGAATAAAAGAAAGATTAAAAGCTAATAAATAATTAATCAAAAAAAATCAATTATTTATTTGTGGAGGACATTCATCTTTTCTTAATTAAATAAAATATTTAATTAAGCTTTTAAAAGCAGAAGAAAACTTGTGGTGAGAAAAGAGCTTTAATCAGTTTTATTGAAAAAAAGCAGAATATCTCATAATTAAATAAAATATTTAATTATGATATGAGAAGATTGCACAATTAGGTTAAAATACCTAATTTTGGATTTAGAAAGAAATCATAAGATATTTTTAATTAAATAAGATCTATTTAATTAAATCACTTTTATGAAATTAATTAAATGAAACATTTAATTAATTAGAAGAAGAATTAAAAATAGAAGAAAGAGAAATATTTAAATTTAATTAAATCAAAAGATTTAATTTTAATTCAAACAGTCATAATTAATTTAAATAAATAGAATGTATTTATTTAATTAATTAAGTGGACATGTGAAAATAATTAAATAAAATAAATTTATTTAATTATGGAAGAAGAATAAGATGAATGAACAATATAATTAAATTAAATAAATTTAATCGTATGTAGAGGACTTTTAGAAAAATTAATTAAATAATAAATATTTAATTAATTGCCAGGATTATAGACATGACCATTTTTATGCGTATACATTTTTCCCCTCTTTGAAGTGATGTGTGAAACGCATTACTTCAAAGAAAATAAAAATTTTCCCCTGATATGTTTCTGATTTTTGATATTGATGATGCCCCCTCGGGAGATAAATCATGGAAAAAGAAATTGATGAGGAATAGTGATTTAGCTCCTGATAGATAAGGTGGTTGATGCCCCAGTGAAAAAGAGGATGAAAAAAAAAATGGGAAATGCCCCTACTGCCCATCCTGAAAAGACCCTTATAAGGTAAAAGGGGTAAAATGAGGTGTCATTTTCACCCTGCTGCTACAGTGAATTTTGAGCTCTGAGAGTGACTTGGCGAAATGGTGATCCCCGTGCACAGACATAGGTTCGAGCGAGCGCGACGGTATCAGAGACCAGCAGCGTATGGGCCACCGGTGAGTGATTTGAAACCTCTAAGTTGTCAAATTTTGCATTTTTGATCGATTTTGGATTGATTTAAAGTCGGACTGCAAGTTTTTTGGAACGTTTTAGCGCATATAGGTATAGTTTTAGCGCATTCAACAAATAGTTTAGCGCATCTAGGGTTTTTCGTAGCGCATTTAGGCACAGGTCACGAACTGATCTTTTAGCACATCCGACAGATAAAGTTGCGCATCTAGGTCAAAATAGGCTAGGTCAGAGATTTAGCACATCTAGGGCACAGAACTGCGTTTTTAGGGTTTGGTTCAAAAATGTTAGAGTTGCGCATTTGATAGATAAAATAGCGCATCCGCGGTACAGAGTTGCGCATTTAGAGTTTTAGCGTATTTAGGAAACAGTGTTGCACTTTCGAGAAAAACTTTGGCGCATATGGGTTTTTAGCGCATATGAGCAACAGAGTTGCGCATTTAGGAAATTTTTCCCAGAATGGCCATTTGCTGAAAAAGAATGATAAAAATTGCTTCTTTAGTCAATAGATAGATAAATTGTCGGATCATCCTGTTGATAGGATAGAAAATCGAATAGAGAACTGATAACTTTGCTTTCTGCGATTGAAAAACAAAGAGTAGATGAGAGATTGTTTGATTTGAATTTGATAACTTTGCTTCTCGCGATTGAAAAACAAAGAGTAGATGAGAGATTGAATGATTTGAAATTTGATAACTTTGCTTCTCGCGATTGAAAAACAAAGAGTAGATGAGAGATTGAATGATTTGAAATTTGATAACTTTGCTTCTCGCGATTGAAAAACAAAGAGTAGATGAGAGATTGAATGATTTGAAATTTGATAACTTTGCTTCTCGCGATTGAAAAACAAAGAGTAGATGAGAGATTGAATGATTTGAAATTTGATAACTTTGCTTCTCGCGATTGAAAAAAAAAGAGTAGATGTTGTGATAAATTTGCTTTCTGCAATAGAAAACAAATAGTAAAATAGAGATTAAAATTTGCATTCATGATTGAAATACAAACAGAAAAGGATATGTGTTGATAAATTTGCTTTCCTAAAAAGAAAAACAAATAGTAAATGATGATAGAGTAGATTGATTAGACATGTTGATAAATGATACCAACGCAATGGAAATTATTGGCCATATGTTAGAGTATTGTGATATTTTAGACAAAAACTGGGTTCAACCTCAGTCAGCGGATTCCCCTTATTACTGAGAGGCCGAGATACAAGCTGATTGGCAAGTCCTGAGTAATTTTAAATTGTAGATTAGGAGCCACTGACCAGCCATCTTGCCGAGCATTCCCGGAGCCCAACAGTACATTAACGGCTGCTGGCGAAGGTAACGTAAAGCATAACACCTTCCACCCGTGGCTTGGTGAATGGAAGTGGACACCTTGGAAGGGCGTGTATGAGATTACAGGGATCCCGTGGATTTAAGAGCCCTTGTGGTTTATGACCACAAGCAAGTCGATGGGACAGAGGCATTACAGCGGATATGCGGCGATCCTGGTATCTATGGGTACTGGATAGACTAGGATGACTTCAGCAGGTATCCAGCTCTAGTAGCAGTATTGGCAGCATTTGTTGGAGGTTTCCTTGGATCGGACCATCGGTCCAAGGGATTTGCTGTGGGGTGGGGGAGGATGTTAGAGTGGATGATCACTCAGTCGTAGAGATTTTCCTGGGGGAGCTGCGTCTTGGCATATATGTATCATGACCTTCATCGAATTGTATACAGAGGATCCACCAGCCTGGCGAGTGGAGTTACATTATTTCAGATCTGGGCGTGGGAGCACATTGTTGTCCACGCGAGACGCGTGTACGGAACCCGGTGGGAGAATAGGTGTATCGTGATGCAGATGCTTGGATTGTCAATGGTGGGCAAGGTAGAGTACTGGCGGCGAGTGCTAGATGATGTAGATGTCGTGATATGGAGGCCCTACACAAACTGCGAGGCATGGGCGACAGATCAGTTAGAGATGTCGTTTGTGTACAGACCGTGATACCTGATAGGGCGGACACCCTTTATTATTGAGAGGTTTTTGGCACTACGGGTTCTGAGATAGTTTGGTTTTATGCAGGGGATGCCCCAGGGCGTTGCTCATTATGGGCGGCGCAAGGGGGATGTAGGATGGGGGCCATGCATTCCCTACCAAGCAGCCTATACAGAGTATACATCTTTACAGCCCGAGGTATGGGCGGACAGACCAGACATACTGGATGCAGGGATGACCGATGACTATGCCCAGTACTTTCATACGCATCCTTTTCCATGATTCACAGTGCCAGATGAGGCACGGGCCATCGGCGATCCAACAGCGAGAGATACAGGAAGTGCTTAGCGGAGTGGAAAGCAAATTAAGAACAAACAAATTAGAAGAGAGAAGTAAAGAGAAGTGATGCTAAAAGAGGAAGAGAAACGAAGAGGCGAGAGATAATGAAGCGAGGATAAAGCGCAGATAAACGGTCAGCAATCGGGTCAGCAGTCAGTCAGTCTGGGCTCCTGGTGGTAAAAGGTGGCATCCTGCGTCAGCCGAGCCTGAATGGAATGCATTGCGAAGTCGAGTCACGAACCTTTGAAGCGGCGAGCCTGACTTTAGAAGTCAGTTAGTGCGAGCCTGAAACATGTCGTCTGCAGGTTATAGAGCACCAACTTGCATAAGAGCGCAGGCAGAAACGCAGGCTTCGAGCAGGCTTCGAACACGAGTTGAATGCACCCGAATCCTCGAATTAGCCTGATTAATGCTTGAAGAGGATGCCTTTGGAAACCCCGGCGAGCTGTAAGAAATTTGAGGAATTATAAGAGATTGATGATGCCAGAGTAGAGTACATCCTATGAGGAGGCCGTGGAGAGTTGAGGCAACCGAGAGAGGTAGAGTACTACAGAGTTCGTTACGAGGAGCTATGCCATCCTGAGTGGCGAGAGCCATATCCCAGATCACACAGCCGGACGAGGACCCAATCCCAGACATCGACACACGGCAGAGAGGTTACCGGGCCTCGACGGGATCCTGATGCAGGGACCAGCGGCAGGCCACCTCCTTCTGAACCAGCTCCGTCAGGGGCATCGACCAGTTAGCCATTTTTGGGGCTTGATTCATTATGTATACTAAGTTTTGATCATGTATGATGTATTTATGTTCTGACCTTTTATTAGTTTCATCGGACATTTGGACATTTGTATTATCTTGATGAGTGATGATATGCAGTGGTGGTAATTCTGATGATGTTTATGTTCATGCATTTATGATATGATATGGATATGACATTTATGCATGTATGTTATGAGATGGATTGTGAGATGCTTTTATTACATGTGTGGACTAATCCCTACGATGCCGGATGATCTAATGATTATGATGTGTATGCAATGATTGTGTGATGATGTATGTATATATGTGAGATGTTAATTTCTTTTTGAATTTTCCATGTATGAAATGCATCATGATATGGTAGAAAATGAATGTGGTATGAATGGTAATATGGTAAAATGATATGTAAAATGGTAACATGATAATAAAATGATAAATGTGAATGGTAATGCAATGGTATGAGACAATGAATGATAAAATGGTAAATGATAAATGAATGATAAATGGTAAATGATAAATGAATGATAAATGGTGATGAAAAATGAAATGATAAAGGATTAATGAATGAAAAATGATAATGAAAAATGATGAATGAAAAGATGATGAAATGATAATGGTAGTGAAATATTAATGGTAATGATATGAAATGGTAAAATGATAAATAAATGATGAATGATAAGATGACATGAAATGAATGAATGCAATGAATTAAATGTCCAACTGTCCTCCACGAAAAGGTCAAAACTTAATAACAACCGTTTGAATACCTTCATTCATCCCTTCAAAATACGACTATGAATCCAATATGCAGATATATACAATGAGCTAATGAACATGCAACTATATGAAACTAACCAGTTTGTTGAGCCTGTGATAAGCCTTCTTGAATCATCATAGAACATTTAAAATGTTGGAAGTATGTACAAGCATCAGAGGGGAAATTAGCGCCAGTGATGACCAGAGTACAACTTTCATGAATTTTGATATAGCAAGCGAACACAAGCATCGAGGTATAATTGAACCGAGATGACCTGAGCATTTCTTGCATAAACAGACAAAGATTAACCACCGTTCTGATGCAAATGTGGAACTGTCATCGATGATATTTGCTTTGAGCGTCATGTCCTTTGACATATTTGCATTAGATTGGGATGTTAACCTCAAGACAGTAGACAAAGAAAAATCATTCTCGTTCCTCGCTACTCTAGTGCAGTACATCATTGAGTATGCTCCCAAGTAATGATATCAAAAATTAAACAACTTTTAATCAAACATGTAATACTGTTAATGCCTACATTATTCAGATATTTGGATCATCCAATAGACAAGTGACACGATATCTTGCTGAAAAATGTGTCATGAGCAGATAACATTGCCAAAGGAGTTTGTTGTTTGTTGGTATGCTTGTATTGCTATGTCATGGTCTAGCTATTTTGGTATGCTCTGAAAGTTAAGTGCCCCCAGTTGAGTTTTGCCTTGTTGATTGACACAACTTGCGGAAAGGAATATGTACAAACGATCAAGCCATGGTAAGACGTTTTAACGCTCTAGGAAAATGGTGGCAGGATGGTGCGATTAATGACCTCAAGATGCAGAAAAAAAAGATACCGAAAAAGGAAAGCTTTCAAAACGGGAACTAATAGATGGAGAGGTACAGATAGCGTCTGTTTGCCAGATTTTCACTATCTGTATTTATTGCATTTTTTGATTTCTTTTTGATTTTTTTTTGGATTTTTCTGGATTTTTCTGTCAATAGACTGCCTATTTGCCAGGTTTTCACCCTATGACATTCTCTTTTGATTTTTTTGTATTTTTGAAATGTTTTGATTTTTTTTGTATGGATTTCTTCAGGACTTTTTCTGCTGTTTTTGTATTTCTTCAGGACTTTTTCTGCTGTTTTTGTATTTCTTCAGGACTTTTTCTGCTGTTTTTGTATTTCTTCAGGACTTTTTCTACTGTTTTTGTATTTCTTCAGGACTTTTTCTGCTGTTTTTGTATTTCTTCAGGACTTTTTCTGACTTAAACATAATACTTCTTAAGATGTATACTGTTGATGGGTTCATCCAATAGGTCTCCTTCTGGCGTTGATAACTTGTATGCTCCCGATCCGTAGACTGCAATAACCACATAAGGGCCTAACCAATTTGGTTCAAACTTTCCTTTCTTTTCTTTGTCTTGTTGATTACGCGGGTTCTCTTTCAGAACTAGATCACCCACCTGAAAGGTACGTGGCTTGACTTTGTGATTATAGCTGCGAGCCATCATCTATTGATATGCTTTTAAATGGTCTGCTGCTCTTTGTCTCTTTTCATCTAAAAGTTCTAACTCTTGGAGTCGAGAAACTCTGTAGTCCTCCTCTGTTATGAGACCTTTCAGTGATACTCTTAAGGAAGGTATTTCTACCTCTAAAAGCAGTATGGCTTCTGCTCCATAGACGAGGGCAAAAGGTGTTGCTCCTGTTGGCATTCAGACACTAGTTCTGTAAGCCCACAAGGTGGGATTGAGTTGAACATGCCAATCCTTCCCTGAGTCATTGACAATCTTCTTCAAAATCTTTAGTATGGTTTTGTTTGAGGCCTCTGCTTGGCCATTCCCTTGAGGATAGTAAGGCGTGGAATATCTGTGCTGAATATGGAATCTGTCACAAAGTTCATCAACATCCTAATTTTTGAATGGTCAACCATTATCTATAATAATGGCATTAGGAATACCATATCGACAAATAATGTAGTTGAGAATGAAGGATGAGATCTATTTTCCAGTGACTTTAGAGAGAGGTACTGCCTCAATCCACTTAGTGAAATATTTCGTTGCTGTGATGATGAACTTATGCCCATTTGAAGAAGAAGGATGAATTTTGCCCACTAGATCTAACCCCCATTGAGAGAACGGCCAGGTGGGTGTAAACGAATGAAGTTCTTGTGCAGGAGCATGAATAAGATTCCCATGAATCTGACATTGTGAGCATGTTTTAGCAAAGGTAAATGATTCCCTTTCCATTGTAGGCCAGTAGTAACCCATTCTAATCAATTTTTTGGATAAGGTTAGTCCACTCGAATGAGTACCACAAATGCCCCCATGAACTTCCTGTAAAGCTTTGTCGGATTCGTCACGTTCAAGACATCGAAGTAAAGTACCATCAAGACCACGGCGATAAAGGGTATCAGCGATAAGGGTATATCGAGAGGATTGTCGGATAAAGTTACGTTTTTGGTTGCGGGACAAGTCAGGTGGTAATATATCATCTTTTAGGTATGCATAAATCTTTCCATACCAGGGTGAATCGGATCCTACTAGGTGGCAGATAATTTGGCTTTCAAGTGTGTCATAGGCAGGTGTAAATAATTGTTCCACCAGAAATTCATAGCGAGTCTGTTTGTCTGGGAGTTGTATCAATGAGGCGATTGTAGCCATAGCGTCGGCTGCTTTGTTGTCAATCCTCAAAATTTGTGTGAACTGAATGTCCACAAAATACTTCTTGAAGTCATCAATCATCTTCTTATATGGTAACAACTTGTCATCTTTAGTCTGATAGTCATCATTGATTTGATTAATGACTAGTTGTGAGTCACCATAAACTTGTAGCTCTGTAATCCTCCATTCCAATGCTATTTTCGGTCCAGTGATCAGTGCTTCATATTCGGCTATGTTATTGGTGCATGGAAACATTAACCTATAGGACCTAGGAATGGTATGCCCTTGAGGGGTGACGAAGAGAATGCCTGCCCCCGAGCCATGTTGAGTGAAAGAACCATCAAAGTATAAGGACCATGGCTGCTTAAAGTCTGCTGTGAAGACATCAGCATCTGGAAATTCAATGTGTAAAGGGTGCTCTATTTGGAGAGGAGTGTCTGCTAGTTGATCCGCGATAACCTGTCCTTTGATTTCTTTGCGATCAACATAGTGGATGTCGAACTCACTCAAAATCATGATCCATTTTGCTAACCTTCCTATTAGTGATGCTTTACTTAGTAGATACTTGAGTGGATCAATTTTGGAAACCAGCTTAATTGTATGAGTTAGCATGTAATGTCAGAATTTCTGGGAAGCAAAGACGACTGCCAAACAAGCCTTCTCAATGAAAGTGTAACTAAGCTCATGACTTGTCAATGTTCTGCTGATGTAATAAATTGCCCGTTCTTTCCCTTCATAGTCTTCTTGTGCTAATAATGCTCCCAAAGATGTCTCGGTTGCGGCAATATACAGAATCAATGGTTTGTCTGGATTTGGTGGTACAAGAACTGGTGGATTCATCAAGTACTGCTTGATTTGTTGAAATGCCATTTCACATTTATCATCCCATCTAAAAGGAACATTCTTATGTAGGAGATGTGTGAATGGTAGACTTTTGTTAGCCAATTGTGCAATGAATCTGCAGATAGACTGGAGTCACCCTTGTAAGGATCTCAACTGACTAATGTTCTTTGGGGGAGGCATCTCCATGATTGCGCGAACTTTAGTAGGATCTACTTCAATTCCCTTTTCTGAAACAATATATCCTAATAGTTTTCCAGATGTGACCCCAAAAACACATTTCTTAGGGTTTAAACGAACTTTGAATTTCTCCAATCTGGTAAATATTTTAGATAGTATCTCCAAGTGTCCTTCTCTGGTGTGTGATTTTTCCAATATGTCATCTACATAATCTTCCATGAATGTGTGCATCATGTCGTGAAATATCGTAGTCATAGCTCTTTGATAAGTAGCTCCAGCATTTTTCAAGCCGAAAGGCATGACATTCCAACAATATGTTCCCCATGGACAAGTGAAAGCTATTTTCTCTTGGTCTTCCAGTGCAATCTTGATTTGGTTGTAACCCGAGAAACCATCCATTAATGAGTACATGGCATGGCCTGCTGTTAGATCAACTATAGTGTCGATACTTGGAAGCGGAAAGTCATCCTTTGGGCAAGCTTTGTTAAGATCTCTGAAATCAGTGCATACTCTTACATGTTTGTCTGGTTTTGCTACTGGTACAATATTGGAAATCCATTCGGCATAGTCAATTGATCTTATAAAACCTGCATCGAGGAGCTTCTTGAGTTCTTCTTTAACCAATAGTGCAATATGAGGATTCATCTTTCTGAGTTTTTGTTTTACTGGTTTGGCTCCTGATTTGATAGATAAATGATGCATAATGAGATCGGGATCAAGGCTTGGCATATCTGCATATGACCATGCAAAATTGACTTGATTTTCCTTGAGAAAATTCAAACTCGGGGATTTCTTTAGCTGTCATTGATTCAGCTATCTGTAGGATCCTTGGATTATCTGCAGTTGCAATGTTGATTTCCTTTGTAGGCTCAGTCAAGATGGATGATTGCTCATGATAATGCTCTAGGAGAGTGTCAAGAGTCCCATCAGATGGTGCCTCAAAAAGGTTTTCACCATCTGATACGCTCTTTATTTTGTCTTTTGCTTGATCTAGTACTGCCAGATTCTGGTTTTCACCACTAGACCGTTTATCTTTATTTTCATTTTTGCAGCTAGGAGACTTGACACTCTCCTGATTACAGACTTCATACTGAAAATCGCTAGTGGAACAATTATTTACATCTTCGGCGGAAAGGAAG
Source organism: Sequoia sempervirens (assembly GCA_007258455.2). Classification (NCBI taxonomy): domain Eukaryota; kingdom Viridiplantae; phylum Streptophyta; class Pinopsida; order Cupressales; family Cupressaceae; genus Sequoia; species Sequoia sempervirens. Next base: position 12,518 of record VDFB02017666.1, read on the forward strand.
TTTATGATAGCTTCGTCGTTTGGAAAAATAGGTATATCCATAGGTTCGGTAAGATCCCAGTAAATGAGATCAGGATGGATTAATGGTAGGACGTCGTCTGGTTGTGTAAAATTGGCGATGGTTAGGGTCAAGACAGAGTTATCGGTAGGATCCGAGGTATGAGATAGGTCAATGATGGGACTATTCTCCTAATAATCTTGTTCGTTAAAATCCGACTCAGTATCACTAGACTCATAGTTGCTTTGTGGTTCAGATTCTTGTGGTTGGGATCTTGAACCTTCTCCTTTGATCAAAGTGGGCGTATACTTATGTATGACATCTACCTCTTTGTCTCTCCAAAATTTGTTATCATGGATGGTATCCCATTCATATTCAGCAGAATCTGTGTCAGAGTTATTTGCAATGTAATTCAGGACTGATACCAAACATGTTTCATTCTTATCGGAACCTTTTTGCAATGTAAAAACATTACCTTGGGATTGTTTAGATTGGGTAGCCTCATAGCCTATTCCAGTTTTATCATATGCCGCAAGTCCTGGAAGATGGATAGGCTCAACTACGCCTTCTTTTCTCTTTCCAAGAGGACCATTATCATATCCCATCTTTTGCATGATAGAATATCCTTTCCCATATTGTTCTGTTGGTAAGGTGACGTTTAGAATTGCATCCTCTTCATCTTTATAGAGCCAATCTAGAATTGATGTATCCTCAGGATCTCCCATGGGAAATTTTTCTTTGATAAATTGTCCATTGAACTTGGTAGTGGGCTCTGTTTGTACCTGTGCTGATGTTGATGCTGCTGATATCTGTTGTGGTGTAATAGAAGGTTTCCCATGTGATCGAGGAGATGTAGGTAGATTAGCAAGACAAAGGGAATATTCCCCAACTCCACTTTCCTTGAACTGTAGTTTCTTGTCAAAGCTTTTAGTTAACTGACTGATGTGTGTAGCATGTTGAGAAGAAGTATCAGCAAGTGCTTCTCGATTATTCGGAACCAAAGTATCTTGATGAGCTTTGACATTGGCGCAAGTTTGGGCGTTTGAGTTATCAGCTGGTATAGTAATTTCCTGTCCATCATACGGAAACTTAAGACATTGGTGGTAAGTGGACGGAACAGCTTGCATCTCATGGATCCAAGGACGACCTAACAAGATATTGTATGCAAGATCTCGCTCTAAAACTTGGCAAAAGGTGTTTTTGATAACAGGTCCCACTCTGATTGGTAGCATGATTAGACCTTTAGACGTTCTCTCCTCATCATCATAGGCTTTAATGGTAATCTTCCTTCTAGGATCAATGGAGTCTTCGGCAAATCCTAATGCTTGAATCACCTTCAAAGTACATATGTTTAGACCAGCCTCTCCATCTATTAGAACACGTTTGACACGGAACTTGTGGATCATGACCTCTAAGTATAATGATGAATTGTGGGGATGAGTTAGGGAAACATCATCTTTGTCTGAGAATGAAAGGCATGTGGGGGAGGACAAATGTCCTACCATGGTTTGAAATCGATTCACATCCAAATCCGTAGATACAGTCGTTTCAACGAGGGTTTTATCTAAAATTTCCCTATGTGCAGGGGAAATCTTTAGAAGTTCAAAAATGGAGATTTGAGCTGGAGTTTTTCGAAGTTGGTTAACTAAGTCGTATTGGTGTTGAGGAGAGGTCTCATTGGATTTTGAAGAGGTACCTTTCAAAACAACCTTAGCTAGTGCTCTTGTTGTGACGTTTACTTGTCCATTGTCTACTTTCTCTTTGATTTTTATGACATTGACTCGCTCATCGTCCGTATAGAGGTGACAGATTACATTATCATCAATTTGGTTCACAGTTTTGTCAAAAGATTCTCCCTTTTGATAATTTGGTAGAGGATTTCGAAACGCTTGGTGATCTTCATTGGATTTTTGTTGTCCTTCTACTGTGATAATGCCCTTGTTAATGAGATCTTGAATAGCGTGTTTCAAACCTTGACAGTTGTTTGTATGATGACCTCTGCACCTATGGTAGTCACAAAAAGAAGCTTCGTTCCATGATGGAGGTTTTACATTAGGTTCGTAATTGCGTTGTGGGGGTAACATAAGGACGTTCTTTGCCATGACTTCTTTGAAAGCCGATTCTAAGGATTGTCCTAGTGGAGTAAAAGCTCTTCTATTGGAGAAGAATGGAAAGCGTTGTGGTTTCGTGTTTGAGGTATTCCCTGAAGTGTTGTTGTTGTTGTTGTTCCAGTGGTTTTGGTTGTTGGCAGTCCCTTGATTGTAGTTCGTTGGAGGGGGATGATTGTTTCCTTGATTTGCGACTGAATTGGCATGGTTGTAATTATTGTTACGAGGAGTGTTCAGGATAAATGGCTTAGTCGTGACATGATTTGCATCTACAACACCATCATTTACAACATTCTTGTTGCGGGTCCAAAACTTGGACTTGTCCTGATTGTTGTAATGGTTAGATGAGGCAGGGTTGTCCCTATCAAGTTTTATGGTCCCTCTTTTGACCAAAGCACTTTCGATGGTGAGGGCATCTTCAATCAGTTTCTCAAAGGAAGGTGGACAGTGCAGATTTAAACGATAACTCATTTCTGAGTTGAGGCTATTGATGAAAGTAACCATTTTCTCCTTTTCAGGGACATGACGGGGGTACCTAGCGAACATTCTCCTCCATCTTTGAAGAAAGGTAGTGAAAGATTCCCCAGGTTTTTGCGTAACTTTGCAAAGATCAATCATGGTGATCTGGTGTTGAACGTTGTAGGCGTATTGTTTTATGAATAAATTCATCAGTTCCTCAAATGTTCGAATAGGAGGTGTAATCTTAGATAACCATTCCATAGAGTTGACTCCAAGGCTTCGAGGAAATAATCGCAATAAATATGTATCTTCGTGGGAAAATTCCAATGTCATGTTTCAAAAGTCTCTAACATGGTCAACTGGGTCTGATTTTCCATTATAACGATCAAATTTGGGGATTTCACAGTGTTTAGGAAATGGAATCATGTTGAGACTTCTATCAAAAGGATAAGGACATATGTCATCCAAAGTGTACTTCTTGGTTGTGGTTCCTCCTTGTAACTCTTGGATTTTTCCCTGCATCTCTCTAAACTCTTTTTTTAAGGAGGCATATTCAGATGGGGATGGCTCTTCCTCGGTGGTTTTTAATTTCTCAGTATCAAAGTCTTTAGGCAATTTAGCTCCTTGATCTGCTAGAAAAAGAAAGTATTTCTCTTTGTCACATTGTATAATCTTTTCAAGGACTTTAAGAAACTTGGGATTTTGTTCTGCTTCTCTAAGTTCAAGTTCGTCGTCTTGTTCATCATCACTACCTATAGGAGTTTTGTTCATGTTTTTGCTCTTAAGTATCGAACTTTCCTCTCCGTCAGCCATATTGTTGTTACTGAAAAGGGGATTGCGACTTACACTAAAAAGAGGACTACCTCGTTCACCCTCTTCTTGAGGTGTTTCTCCTACTTTGTTGTGTTGAGATCTCGTAAAAACAGGCATATGTAAGAAATCCTTGAATATGGTCGAGGGTCACTGAAGGATCTGATTGGGACGCGTTGAATATTCAATTGAAGGTTGTGGTATGTTCTCAAACTCAAGAGGTTGATTCAAATTATGACGTTGAGATAAGGCTAATCTTTGATAATAAGCTTGGGTAGCCAAAGGTTCTACAGCATAATCGTCGGTGAATCCTCTAATGTAGTCTTGGTATCTATGGAGGAATGTGCGATAATGGAGCAAGACGTCTCGACTCTTATACAGGAATTTTCTGTGATCTAAGGTCTTCTTGTAACTGAAATTTGTTTTGGGCTTCTTGATCCTATTGAAAACTGATTTCTTGGTGAACTTGGTTGATTTCCACTTTCTTAACATGGGAGTAAAATTTTAGAAAGCCGGGTCTGTGAAAAAAAAACCTAAAAGCGCTATTCTATTTCCCAAATGCGCTACAGCAATGGTCAAGTGCGCTGCAGAAAATCTCATATGCGCAGAAACAGAGCACCTATGCGCAGCAGAAAATCCTAAATGTGCCGAAACAGAACACAGATGCGCTAGAACAGAGCTTAAATGCGCTACAGTTTTCCCCTAGATGCGCTAAAGCAGTTTTTCTAGGACAGTTTTGACCAGTTTTTAGCTAAAATTTGTCATGTTTGTTCTTGGATGATCCATTATCTGAATTAATGTTTGGAAAGCACAACAAACAGTCTAATTTAAGTTGATTCGTAACCAAGCACATAATAGGACAAGCACAACCTAGGTTAGGCCAGGACAATATCCGCTAGACTCCACGTGGGTTTCCCCAACCGCATATCAGTAGCGTGTGAATCCAGAAGCTTGGCTGCACGGGCTCCCCCTTACAGTGCACTCTCTTCTCAGGCCAACCAAGCTTCCAACCCCCATGAAACTCCCATGGCGAGCTGATCACCTCTACTATTGACTGTGAAAGTGTGGAAGGCTTCACACCGACCGGTGCTGGACTAGCAAATAGAAGGTTTTTGGCTTTTTAAACAATGGTATTTAGTTCGGGACCCCCGTTCGAGTGGCCATACATGGGGCAAGAGATTAATCACCATTAAGGTGGCACTCCAGCCTAAAGAGGTTAAGCTCAACAGGGTTTATGGGAGTACAACTCCCAACTGTGATGACACATCCGCCGCGACAAGCAACCTTTTAGGTTTTCCCCTAAGATTTACTTATATACCGGGTCGGGGTAGCTTGGCCTTCTAGCTCCTGGGCTGGGCTCTGGGCTTTGAGTCATCCCTTATAGTGGAGTATTTCCTTAAGGCAGCCCAATTCTGAGTCAATAACCGGGGTTTTGCATCGTGATCGCATAAGCGCTAAAGGGGAGAGGATACTTTGATTACTCAACCGTAGGTTACACAGGGAAAAGTTGGTCCGGTTTTTGATCACCTATAGTTTGCAGCCAGTGGTGAGAGCATAATCACCTACCACCTTCGCTACCAATAAGAGGAAAGATAAATCATTTATGCACTTCAAAATCAAATGTGATTTAATCTAAGTGAAGATGTTGCTTCACAACAGACATGGGGTTCGTTTTAACTGCATGATAAAAGGTGTGGTGGCTACCCTAGGTTGATTCATTTTAAGCCCAACATAAAATAAAAGAAATTCTGTCTGCGGAAGGCGTCAGACTCAGAATCTCGGTTACAGTTCCAGATGTGAAGCTCTGTCTCCCGAATGCACAGAAACAGAGACCAGAAGCGCAACTTTGTTACATAAATGCGCTAAAATAGAAAACAAATGCGCCCTTCTATTACCCAGATGCGCGAAAACAGAAACTATATGCGCTATTCTAAATGCAGAGATTTTTGTTTAATTTTCTGATACAATTTTAAATGCGCTAAAGAAAGTCCTAAATGCGCTAACTAAATGTCTAAATGCACTGCAAAAAGTGACGGATGCGCCACTCTGTTTCCCAGATGCGCCGTAGAAATGACCAGATGTGCCGAAACAGAGCCCAGATGCGCCGAAGTACCTGCAAATAAAAATTTCCTGAATCTTCCAAAACGCACTGCCGAATGCCAGAAAACCTGTAAGCAAACCTGCAAGAAAAGCCTGCAAGAAAGAAGTCTAAAATCGGGGCAATGGCCATTAAGTGCATAAATGAATTAAAACCAGTTCAAACACACCAATAGAACATTATAACAAAAATAGAAATATAAAAGGAATAGAGATGTGCAAACTCAGTATCCTGTTCCCGTTGTCGTCCTATCGTCCTCTATCTTTAGTGTTTTTGTAGATTCCAGCCTTGTGTTCTCAGATTAGTGGCTAGGCTCAACAAACTGTCTTCCTAAAGAACGAGATTTTTGCTATGATATGAATGCATGATTAAGCTATGATGTTGATTTTAGCTACGAAACTTGAAATAAACAAGATGCTATGATAAATGAATACTAAATGAATTAAATGCATAAATTCTACTTAATTGCCTATTTGCCTATTACCAATGTTTGGATTCACACAGGTATTTATAGGGCTTTCTGACTGATTCTGATTGGCTGTCTCGATTGACGGTTGTGATAATTCCTGGCAGATCAAACGGTTGAAGAAAGATGAAACTGAAGGATAAGATAGAAGAACCCTAGAAACAGATTTTTCTATTTTATTATGAAAGAGGAAAAAGAATGAAAGATAAGAATAAAAGAAAGATTAAAAGCTAATAAATAATTAATTAAAAAAAATCAATTATTTATTTGTGGAGGACATTCAACTTTTCTTAATTAAATAAAATATTTAATTAAGCTTTTAAAAGCAGAAGAAAACTTGTGGTGAGAAAAGAGTTTTAATCAGTTTTATTGAAAAAAAGCAGAATATCTCATAATTAAATAAAATATTTAATTATGACATGAGAAGATTGCACAATTAGGTTAAAATACCTAATTTTGGATTTAGAAAGAAATCATAAGATATTTTTAATTAAATAAGATTTATTTAATTAAATCACTTTTATGAAATTAATTAAATGAAACATTTAATTAATTAGAAGAAGAATTAAAATAGAAGAAAGAGAAATATTTAAATTTAATTAAATCAAAAGATTTAATTTTAATTCAAACAAAGGATAATTAATTTTAAATAAATAGAATGCATTTATTTAATTAAATATGATGTGGAAAATAATTAAATAAAATAAATCTCTATTTAATTATGGAAGAAGAAGAATAAGATGAATGAACAAATATAATTAAATAAAATAAATTTAATCATATAGAGGATTCTTTAGAAAAATTAATTAAATAATAAATATTTAATTAATTGCCATGGATTATAGACATGACCATTTTTATGCGTATACACTCACATCTGTTGTGCCTATGGCATGCACGCCCCATTCAGAATGGTGACCCCCTCTTTCCTTTGCTCTTTCATAAGGCCATTTTTTCTTTCCGCTCATTTTCCATGCCCCTATCAATGAGCTTAAAGTGGTTAGGAACATTAAAGTCATCATTCTTCAGTTGACCAAATGTATCACCCCAAAACATCAAAAAATTGAATGAAAACTTAAGTTTTTGACTCATTGCAGGTTCGCTCATGTGGATTGTCAGGAAGCTATCTCCACACTACCATTGGCTAGTGGCCTAACTCTATCTACCTTCCACACTACGGGCCTCACGAAGGTCATTTCTGCCAGTTGCCAAAAAATTATTGTGTAGGAGAGACATGCAGTCCATTCCTTGCAGACTATCATCTGCGGCTTGTCGATGCCCAAATGTCATTTGATAGCGGAAGTGACGTTCCTTCCCCCAGCAATACGAAGCCCACTTTCTCAATGACTATTTCTTGTTTTCCAAAATACTAAGTTTAAATGTTTTGTGAACAGGTTCATGAAGGTAGTAGCTTGTGGGTGGTTGCTTCCTTGTCGCCACTTCCTAACACCCCCACACTTGTGATTTCCCACATTGTGGATCCCATAATGGGAGTTTCCCTTACTAAATTTGATAATTTCTAGCATATGCATCTAGTCTACGGGTTCACTGAGGGTCTACCCATGTGGGCCACCACCTACGAAATGCCACCATTCCAACGTTGTTTTCAACAGTAAACATATAACGATATCCCAATAGATCTCCTCCACATTTTTTGAATTAGGTGAAACTCCAATGCATCACGACCAACGTCGAAGGAGCCTATGGGTCCCACACTGTAGACCTCCTCTTGTAGGGTGAGATGCTCTGATTGTCATTGTCTAGTGGCAAAGACTTCAAACATCTTTTAGCCTTCCTACCTCCACATGCCCTAAGTCTGCAAGGGTATAATGATCAATCAAATGACACCAAAGTCCTCTTAACCGATTTCCACACATGCCAAATTTCCTCTTAAGGACTTTCACTGCCAAGTTCTTAATGCAAAATTTTCACTACAACCAGCCGCCTACGGTTCTCTATGGCCTCGATATAAACCTACTCCCAGTCCCTCCTAATGGCTTCCAACTTAGGAAAACTTGCATCTCGAGGCCCACATTCCCATAAATGATCCAAATGAGCCTCAAATGATGGATATTGATAATTTTTATGATCTTCTAATGATGTATTATTCGATCTAACCTCTATTTTGTACGATTTAACTAACACTTACCCAATTTTTATATGAATGAACTTACTGCATCTTTATATGCATAATTTATGGAACCTGTTGTGGGACCATCAGGGAAGTCTATCAAGAAAGAAAAAGGAAAGAGTCCCACATGCGTGTTGAGAGGAAAACAGGAGAAAGACTAGATGAAGTACCAATTTCATGGAGTGGAGTGTACCTCCAAAATTACTTCCCCCTTGGATTTTGTGTTGGATACAAACATTGGACATGTGGAAATTGATGAGTTTTGACGAAGGATAATGATCAACCCTACAACTAAGAATGCACAAAATATTAGAGCTAGTGGTCTCACTAAGGCAGCCCACTTCCCTCCCGCACTTACTGCCCCAGAGTTGGTTATGGTTTGTAGGGAATGTTACCAAAATGACAGGAATATCATTGACCATGAGTGAAGGGTATTAGTATACATGTCTACTAAATGTATTGGCAAGATGTATCACATCCCCACATTTGGTAGAAGTTGAAAAACCAACTTCATAGTCCCCAAGAATAGCTGCAAGCAATCACCTATCACATGCAAAGATATTCAAAACAAAAAACAACAAAATTTTTGTAAACCCTCAAAGCCAATGTGTGCAAATTGATATATTCGAAGTACAAAATATTACAAGAGATAATTTTCTTTATAAAAGAAAAGATGCATAAACCCAATCTTATCTTGACCAACAAGATAGCTCAAAATTTAATACATATATAGATGTGGAGATAATCAAAGAGCTTCCACTAACTCACCAAGATAAGGGCCTAGTTTAGGAAGAAGAAGTGCCTCTTGAAAAGAAGGAAGAGGAAGAGAAAGATAAGGAAGAAGAAGATGCACCAAAGAAGAGCCCTGAGCCTAAACACCATGATGAGCTTGAGCATTCAGAAGAGAAGCTTCCCCAGGAAGAAATTGTTACTAAAGAGAATATAGCATCTACTAAGTTGGAGAAAGAGAAGACTATACAAATTGAAGACTCGGATGAAGTAGAAAGGATTGATCAAGATGGTCCTGGCCATGAAGAAGAACAACCTCAAAGTGAACAAATAGAAGAAGGTGATCATGAATCACCAAAGGCACAAACCAAGGTGCCTGGTTGGCCGGAAAAACAATTGCAGAAGAGGACCCTTGTGACTACTGATCTAAAGGCTAGACTCGAAGCAATACTAGCCAAAGCACAAATAGAGACAAGAAAAGAAAAGAAGCCTAGAGTGCGCTTTTGTATTATAATGGATACCTCTACAAATTTCTACCCCTATAGTGGATAAAGATACAGGTGCTATGTAGGGTTAAAGTTATATCATATCAACAATCAATCTAGTCCCAACAACCTTTGAGAATAA
>VDFB02017668.1:0-16062 GCA_007258455.2 Sequoia sempervirens
AAGACCAAAGAGGGCATGTACGAGTGGTTAGTCATGCCTTTTGGGCTAACCAATGCACCGAGCACATTCATGCGACTCATGAACGAAATACTAAAAGAATTTCTGGGAAGTTTTGTTATTGTGTATTTAGATGATATTTTGATTTTTGATGAGTATTTGGATGAAGGCATCTGATGCATGTTAGGAGCCTTTGAGAAGTTAAGAGAAGAGAAACTATTGATTAATCTAAAGAAGTGCAGTTTTGTGAAGAGGGAGTTAGTGTACTTGGGGTTTGTTGTCTCAACAGAAGGTCTCAAGATGGACCCGGAGAAGGTGAAGGCTATTCTAGAATGGCTTACCCCAAGAACTACTACTGAGGTGAGATCTTTCCATGGTTTGGCTAGTTTTTATAGAAAGTTCATTAGAAACTTCAGTAGTATTTGTGGACCCCTGACTGAAACAATGAGGAGGGATAGAAAAGAATTCAAGTGGAGCACTGGAGCAACAAAAAGTTTTGAACTATTGAAGCAGAAGGTGACAGAGCAACCTGTTCTAGCTCTCCCAGATTTCAACAAGGTGTTTAGGGTGGATTGTGATGCCAGTGGTTGTACCATTGGAGCAGTGTTGAGCCAAGAAGGTAAGCCCATTGCCTATTTCAGTGAAAAGTTAAATGATGCCAAGAGAAAGTATTCTATATATGATCGGGAATTTTATGCAATAGTTCAAGCATTAAATAAATGGAGACATTATTTGTTGTTGAAGGAATTTGTTCTATATCTTGATCATCGGGCTGCGATTACCTAAATAGTCCCGAGGGAAAATTAAATCAGAGAGCATATGATAGGTGGGAATTTTTCTTGAGAGTTATACCTTTGTTTTGAAACACAGTGGGAAGTCAAATAGGGTTCATGATTCCTTAGAGTAGGAGGCATACATTGATGACAAAGATGCAGATTGAAGTGGTTAGGTTTAATGAACTCAAGACACTATATGTAGAAGATCATAATTTTGGAGAGGCTTGGAAAGCTTGCAAAGAACCTGTTATAGTGGATAGGACAAGGTGGCTGGATTTCATAATCTAGGATGGCATGTTATTTAAGGAAGTCAATTGTGTATCCCAAGGAGTTCCATGAGGGAGAACCTGATAAAGGAGAAGCATAGTGGAGGAATGGCAGGACATTTTGGTCAGGATAAGACCATTGCCATTATCAGTGAGCATTATTATTGGCCTCAGTTGTCACAGGATGTGAAGAAGTTTGTACAAAATTGTAGGGTATGTCAGATGGCTAAGGGAGTGAGTCAGAATACAGGCTTGTATCAGCCCTTACCTGTACCAGAGAGGCTGTGGGAGGATATAAGTATGGACTTTGTTCTTGGTTTTCCAAGGACGCAAAGAGGGAATGATTCAGTATTTGTGGTAGTTGACAGGTTTTCAAAGATGGCACATTTCATCCCATGTCAAAAGACCCATGACGCAGTCCACATTGCTGACTTGTTCTTCAAAGAGGTGGTGAGGCTACATGGTCTACCAAAAAGTATTGTTTCAGATAGTGACACCAAATTTGTGAGGTACTTTTGGAGGACCTTGTGGAAGAAGCTAAAGACAGAGCTGAAGTTCAGTTTTGTACACCATCCACAAACAGATGGACAGATAGAGGTTGTTAACAGGAGTCTGGGTAACCTACTGAGATGTTTGGTAGGAGATAAACCTAAGGGATGGGACTTGATCTTACCCTAGGCAGAATTTGCTTACAACAATTCTATCAACAGAAGCACTGGTAGATCACCATTCCAGATTGTGTATGGAGGTAGTCCCAAAACAGCTCCAAAATTGAGGAAGATGGACCACGAGGAGAAAATAAGTGCTGAAGCCGAAGATTTTGCAGAACACATCAAGGATATACATGAGAAGGTAAGAGAACATATTAACAAGATGCATATGCAGTATAAGGCTAAGGCAGATCAGAAAAGGAGGTATAAGGAGTTTCAGATTGGTGATGAAGTGATGGTCCACTTGAGGAAAGAAAGGTTTCCAGTGGGAACATATAACAAATTGAAGATGAAGAAGTTCGGTCCTTGTAAGATTTTAAAGAAGCATGATTCAGGGAATGCATATGAGGTAGAGTTGCCTGATGGAATCAACATTTCCCCTGTGTTCAACATTTCAGATTTGACAGAGTATCATGACGGTGGCGCAGAGGAAGTACCAATGATGGAACAGTGTAGGATTCTAGCACCTACTTCAGAAAAGGAGGAGGTTGAAGCAATCTTGGATAGTCGTGTGGGAAGGAGTACCAGAAACAGGCAGTATGAAGAATATCTGGTGAAATGGAGTGGAAGGCCTGTTGAAGATTCATCCTAGTTATCTAAGGCAGCAGTTGACCGGTTGGGTTTTCCTCAACCATCTGAGATCTGACAGGGTCACTTCTCAAATTACCCTGGGTGTCTGATGCGGGAGCATCCAGTGGTGTAAGGGAAATCTTGCATCACCCAAAAATAGTGAAATTTCAAGTTTATCATTTTTCAGCTATTTTTACATTTTTGGATACCCTTTTCATCATAATGAAATTCTGAATTCACAGTTTTTATTTTCTCTTCCTGGGTGGAAAGATATTGCAGTTTTTGTTGCCCAGATTTGCACCTGAAAATCTTCCAAGTGGGATTTGAGGCACTTAGAGCTTCTGAATCGGCCCCGAAACTTGCCAAAATTGGTGTAGTGGATTTTGAACATGTTCTTGACTTCGAGAGCTTTCCAACGGTTCGAACGGTTCGCGAATCGGAGTCCTGGATCAAAAGTTATGGCCCCGCGAAGTTGGCACACTTTCTAGAAGTTACCATTGCAAATGCCCTTTCCAAATTTGAACTTCTTGTTGTAAATTTTCGGCGCCAAAACTGCCTAAGCTCAATTTGAATGTTGTTTTGGCTCCAAACTAAGGAGGAGCTCTATTTATGGGCGGGTTTTCTAATTTTTGGGTAACTTTTTGGGGACAAGCTCGCATATTGCGAAAGGGTTAATCTGTAGCTTCTGTAGCTTGCATATGTTGTAGAACTTGGGGATTTGAGATCCTCTGCATGTAAGAAGCTCCATTTTCTAAATAATAAAATTATTCTCTTGTTTGTGGGTTATTTTCTGTGTCTCGGGTTGTGCCCTCATCACACCTACAACCATCTCTCACAAAGAGGTACAAGCTAAGGGGGAGATTAATACATTGATGAATCAACCCAAGATATGTATCTCTAAACCTAATCTCTTCCTTTTTGTAATTTTTTTGATATTGTGAATGTTGTATACTTCATGTATTAGGTAGCATGGTAGTTTGCATTACTCTACTATCTTCTACATTGTTGTTATCTTTAGCTCATGCTTCAACATCTGATGACACCTTGAACCTATTAAGGCTCTCCACTTATTTATATGATGCATGTATAGCTCCCCATCTAAACTCATTCTAACCCCCTTCTACAAATAGCTAATTCTTACAGTCCAAACCATTTTGTGGACTACCATCTAATATTGTGTTCGATCTAGAATGGTCTTCTACACCTTTCCTATTTAGAGAATATTATATTATAAAGGAGTATTTTAGGCCCAACCAAAGGACCTTAAGGTAATTGATGCTTAAATAATGGGAATTCCAAACTATAGATTGCTAACACAATTGAGGAGTTAGTAGAGATGAAGGGACCTTCCAATGTTATGGAAGTCATTACATAGAATCCCCAATCATTCAGATTAGTAGACACAAGTGTTGAAGGATTATAAGATCAAATTTTTGTGACCCATTGTAAGATAAAATATTAGTGATCTTGTGTCTATCTCATTTTGTACTCGAGGCTTAAAATCAATTGCAACTATATTTCCCTGGAGGCAAATGCATGCGATATAGGTAAATAAATAAAAATTCATATAAAATTTTTGTGACCCCTTTTTTTCTATCTCATTTACATGGATGTTTTATGTGGCTATTGAATGAGTAGGGAATGCTTGACATGGGTGCCATGGAAATGGAAAATCCAACAGTGAAATGCAATGTTCTTGTAATCATTGTGTTGCTCCTATTCAAGACCACCTACTTTCAAGATTAAGATTAACACAAACAATCCTTGTTATGAATCTCTGGTTTCAAAATAAGCTTGGACAATATAGTAAATTCACCTATGCAATTAACACAATAAAAAATGGCCAGACTACGTATAGGTCTAAAAATTAAAATTAACTGAAACCATGGAAAGTGACTTACCACAAGATTCTGCACAAAAATCGTGTCCGATGCAGAAAAATGGGCAAAGGTTGCAACCCTAAATCAGGTGTCATACTTTCACTTCTCCATTTTGGTGGTTTGAAAATAAGGTTTCAGACTTTCACTTCTCCATTTTAGCGAGCTATGCCTGAAAATAAGGTTTATCACTTCTCCATTTTGGTGTGCAATTGAAAATAAGGTATTGATGAAGGTTTTAGAGTATGTTTATTAAAATGAAAATTATAGCAAAGATTTCAATAATGAGCACATTTTAAATCAACAATATTTTATTCTCTTTCATTTTTTTGTCTAAGTTTTTGCTTAATTCTTTTTTATTTTTGATCTTTATGTTTGCAGTGTCTTTAATTCTAATGTATACATTTCATTTTTCTTATATTCCTTTGTTTATTATATCATCTTTTGTATATTATCTTATATATTTTTTAATCTTTTATTTTTTCTTTTCTGGTTTTTGTAATTCTATTTCTATTGTTCTTGGTTTCTAATTTTTTAGATTATCTCCTTAATTTCAATTTATTTTATTCCTTTTATGAACTGGTTCTTTATTTGGGTTCTTTTATCCTCATGTACTTGGGTTTTTTTTTTTAATTTAATTTTTTTGTTTTTAGCATTAACATTTAGTATTTTAAGAAATAAGCACAGCTCCTTTCTCTTTCTTTCTTTGTGTCAAGGTTTTTGCATTTTTCTTTTAAGATTTTATTTGCATGTTTGTATTGTGAAGCTATTATGCAATTTACATAATGTTATTATATAAGCTTTATTATTTTTTTTAAGCATATGTATATCATATGTTCATTATATAATCATTATTTATATATTTTACATATGTAAATTATAGATCATTATTTATATATATATATATATATATATATATATATATATATATATTTTCTTTTAGTTGTTGTGCCTCTCTCTCTCTCTCTTTAGTTTTCAATTTTCATTTCTTTACTTCTTTGTCATATTTAGTTTTTTTAAAATTTCATTCTCCTCTTCTCTTTTATTTATTTATTTATTTTCCTCTCATTAAAAAATTCAATCAACTCTTTTGTTGGTTATCTCCCTCTCCTTATTTTTTTGTGTCTTATCACCTCAACTTCTCTCCCCTCTTCTTTTTAAGCATATTGGGTTTGCATCTAACTATATTTCATCTCCTTATGCTCTCTATCATCTTGATGATCGATCACTGTGTGTGATCCAAAACATTGATGCAAAACTCAAACACAATCTAAATCCAAAAATAACAAAGTATAAATTTTAAATACATATATAAAATTATTACTACCAATTGCACCTTGGTGTGCAATAGGTACGCCGAAAAGGTATGAAAGGTCAATTAGAGAAAATTTTGGTGTATTTTTTTAGACATATGTGTAGTACATGAGGTAAATTGGTAGATCATTTAGAAAATGATGTTGTTTATGTAACAAAGGTCTCAATTAGCATTCACTCAATAAATATATAATTTAAATATAATTTTTCATTAGATAAAACTATATGTTTGTAATAGTAAATTTATTCTCGGAGTTACAGTTTATTTTTTTTCTATCCACCTCTCTATATCTTATATATATCTCTCTCTCCATTTTATGTCTTTCTCTCTCTATATCTTATCTATATCTCCCTCTCTCTTTTATGTCTCTCTCTCTATAAATTTTTTTGTCTATATCAAATGTCATGCTACCTTGAGCATAACTCCCGAAGGACACATACCATTCTTGGATTTTGGCATGAACCAAGTAATAAAAAGTTATTTTTTATTTTCTCTATCTCTTTTTCCTTTTCTATCTCTTATATTTATATCTCTCTTGTATTATCTCTCTTTTATCTATTCCTTTGTCTTTCAATCTTTCTCTCCGTCTACATCTATATTCCTCTTTATCTCTCTACCTCTATATTTTTTGTCTCTATCTCTTTGTTTTTTTTTTATCTCCATATTTATCTCTTCTATTATAATTTAACTAATTTATATAATCATACTTGTAAACTATTTGTAATATCATTATTTTCCTCTAGCAAATGTAGAGTTTGTAAACTTATAAGTAGCTTAGTATATTTTTGAGAATTGTATGCATATTTATCTTCCACGCTTGATAGTTGGGCCCTTTGAGGAGTTGGGCATTCAATTTAGAATAAACTTTGGTGTTCATATGATGACACCACAAAAAAAAAAATTATTCCACAAAAAATATTTATTAGTAGTTTTATTTGTAATATTTTATTATTAATTATGGTGGGTACGATTGAAAATAAGGTCTTGACAAAGGTTTTATAGTATGTTTATTAAAATGAAAATTATAGCAAATATTTTAATAATGAGCACATTTATTTAGTCATTTTTATTTGTTTGATATTAGTCATTTATTTATTCATTTAGTTGTGATTTTATCCGATGACCAAATTAGTCACTTATAAATAACCAAAGTAGTCATTTATTTTCCAAATACTACTAGTGTTAGTCACATAACTAAAAATTTTAGTCATGTGACTAAAATTTTTAGTCACATAGTCATTTATTTGCCAAATTCTACTAGCGTAGTATTCCAAATGTTGAGATTCCAAGTTTTAGGCAAGATAAAGTCATTAATCCCTCAGGCCAGCCCCTTAAGCTTGAAATCCCAAATTTTAGAAGCCTCCTTCCTTTGAAAATTGAGGAAAATAATAAGGTTCAACCTAGTATAGTTACAGAACAGTCCCTTGAGCAACATTTTTCCTTCCAAGAAATACAAGAAGCTCCCCAAGTTTCCCCACCTAATGAATCCAAGGATGAGCCCATTCATTAGGATATCTCACTCCTCTAGGAGAAGATTAGAAAGGTAGATCTATCACTTTTAACTATGGAGTGTTCCTAATTAGAGCAGCAAAATATTGAACAAGAAAATATTTCTCAAGATGAGTCTTTGTTTCTTTTTACTGATGAACTTCCTATTTTTGTTGAAAATGATCAGGCTATTGTAATAAGTCAATCAGGACAGTAGGATGAAGAGTATATGAGGTTGGTCACGAGGATGATTCCACAGTTTGGTTTGATGAATTACCTCTTTTCATTGGAGATGATGAAGAGGATGTGGCTTTTGCCTCATCAACAATAGTTTTAAAGCAGCAAGAGGAGGTCAAAGAATGTGATGAATTGTTGATTGAGGAGAGTTGTAATTATGAAACCTTGGATTAGCAATAGGAATGCAAAGATGATCTTTTTATGGAGTCTAAAAATATTTATGAGTGCTACAATGAGAAGATACATGACAACAACCCTGAGTTGAATGATCTAGAGCTTGAGGAGGATGTATATCAAGTTGAAATTGATCTTTTCTACTCATGCTTAAATGTTATGCTAGCATCTTTGTAGGAGGAGTATCTCGAGGAGAAAGAGAAAGAGGTGGAAGTGGTCATATTCTCAAATGAAACACTACTTATGGAGCAACCTAATCAGTAGGGGGAAGAGATAACTATTATTCAGCTCCTCTTGTGCCACCAAATTAGAAAAATCATACATGGGGAAAGAGGAAGGATATGGTTTTTATTGGGTAAATCCCATTCTCTCAGATCAAGAAGCTTCTCATGAGGTTGATTTGCATGATCTTAGCTAGTTAGAGGAGCTTCCTTTCTGTTGTACCTAGAGGAGCTTGATATTGATGTGTTATTTGAAAGTTTTCCAAGAGAGTCTATCTCATTGTTTGAGCATTTTCCTTCCTTTATTGGAGAAGAAAATTTTGATTTAGAAGGTTCCTCTTTGGGTAATAATGTGTATTTTAAACTTGGACTAGCTATTCCTAAGATCCTTCTGAGAGCCAATAGTTTTGATGAATTATTAGCTACTCTAAGGAAAGAGGATGGTCCATTGACCATGGAGGAGGAATCAACATGGCAAGTTATAATGCAAGGTGAGGATGATGTTGTTTCTAATCAATCAATTTTTTTTCTCTCTAGTCCAAAGCCTTCAAGTGGATGTCTTATTAGGCATCTAGCTTGGTTGGAAGCCAACAAGAAAGAGTAGTCCCATGGAAATACTAATCCAGAGCATCAAGGAAGGTATCAAGTAAGGCACAACCACTTTACTTATTCACTTGATCACCATTGGTTCCCTAATCAAGATAGGTGGGTAAGTGACTACAATTTCCTCTTTAGAGAGATGTTGTAGCAATGTTTTTGGGTATTTGATCTTTCCTCATCTATTTTGGTTGACTCAGAAGCATGCAAATCATCCTCTATTGGTTAGAAGAGGGAATTATTTTTCAAAACTAGTTAATGGTTTTGTTTGAGTACTATTTTCATTGGTTAGCATAGGTTAGAGTTAGAATTTTCTATTAATAAGTACTAGGAACATTTATTTCAGTTCTATTTTCTTTCCCTAAGTGTTGTTGCACATGTTTGCTAGCCAGTAAGGCCTTATTAGTTTCTTTCAGTTTGTATTTTTGCTGTTGTTTAGAGTATTTGTAGTTGAGTTACAATGGTTTTCCTAGTTTGAGGGGGGGAAATTTAACTCTATGCGTAATGGATTATTGAGGCTACTATTCTTTATGCTTAGTGGGAAAGAATTCAATAGAAATCACATGAAATGTTACCAAATTTTCACCTACAACTCAATTTGGTAGACCTAAAGTAATTGATTACATCTAGAGGTGAAAGGTATTCAAATATTTCTGCTAAAAGCTTGAACATTATAAAGAAAGATGCTTAAAAACCTAAGAATTTAGTTTTCATTGTTTAATTATTTGTAACAAAAACAAATTTCTTAAATTACAAGAAGATGCTTCCATTCATGTTTCATTCATTTTTTAATGAAATATACACAAGACTGAAAATGTTGTTTCTACACATTGAAAAGAAGATAATGCTCAAATGTCCCACACAAGCCATGGGAGTCGTTGAACCAATGCAACATAAAATATATACTATACATATGAAGATAAATAATGGAAAGAAACATGAAAGGAAACATATCCATAATTTCCTATGGTGGTCTTGTGTTGTTCTTCATTGTTTATTGCTCCTCCTCACTCTTGATCTTGAAGTGAACCTGCATCATGATGAAAAGGTTTGGTTAGAGATTTGGATATGAATCTCCACATATCTCTTATCGATAGAGATATAGTATATGTCTACAATGCATTAAATTAGTTGAGCAAGCATTAGATGTATACAAAAGAGCCTAGAAAATCAAACATCATAGGAGCATTGAGCTTCACTATTTTTTACTAACATGCTTGTTCACTATGTAGGTATAGGTGAAATCTTATTGTTGGATTCATTCCTATTGATATCATAGCATGTGGTGGAAAAATGGGCTCCCCCAAGGGTTGAGCCTAGAATGTTACCCCTAAGTCTCAAGAGGGGAATAAGATAAGTAAAGGATATTTATATTGCTCAAAGAGAGCATTTTTAGTTGATGAATGTATTATGAAGTAAATAAAAGAACTATCACATTGCCCATTCATGACAACTAGGAAAAAGGTGCAATGATGCAGCCCTCTACCTTGAAATGGAAATCAACGATGAATGATGAGCTTGATTCAAATGCTTAATAAATATACAAAATAGAATAAAAGTGCACCATTTTCTCATTAAAGAATTTTGTTTCCATCAAGAAGTAAGATGTAACGGAAAAAATTGCTCACATAAAATGGGTAGCAAATAATATATTATTCATGAAGTGCTAATAAGAATCAATCATCAAGCACTCATTGCAAAGAAACATCATATCCATAATGGGGGAGCCATGAAGACAACATCGGTAAAGCACTGAAGTCAAAGGTTGCAACTCACAAGTACACTGATCAAAAGAGGAATAATGTATGGGGATGCAGAGCACAAGAAGTAAAAATATTCAACTTCCCATTACAACTACAAGGGAATGATCAAATAGTAATGAAGTAAAATTGATGAGATCATAACATAAAAGACCTTCTTGTTGTATTTGAACAAGGGAAGTAAACAACCATAATAGATTTCTTTCATACTTGCATCCACTAAAAGATATTCAAAGAAGTAAAGTGCAAGCCTTTAATGGAATATTTGAGCACACTTATGAATAAATGGAGAGAATTCAAGACTTTCAAATTTTTCTATATTTATGTTTGAACCATTCAAGAGCACTATGAATTGTTTGGAAGATGTCATTTCATAAAGACAAGCATTTACATGTCAAGTTGTAGTTACCTACAACAAGACTTAAAAATGCATTAGGAGAACAAAGGGGATTTTAATCTCTATTTGTCATTAAAGGGAATGATGGTATCCTATAGAAAAAGTGAGCATTTCTCCATGTAAAAGTGTTTTATAGAATATTGATTTGTAGTGTTAAAGACATGTAAGCTTCAAGAGGGGTTGTATACAACAAGTGAAAAGAATCAAAATAAACTTGTTGTTTCCATGGTTGGTTCCACATAGTGCCTATGAGACCAAAATAAAGCCTTAACAAATGAATCAAAATCCTCAATATCTTCAAGTATTATTAAAACCTAGTAGATTATATTCAATACGATGGTTTCTACAGAGACAAAGAAATTTGAAATCATGCTGTAGAAATGAATACAAAAAGGATGCATAATAAGGTCATGGCCTGCAAATAAAGAGAACCCTTCAAGTATTACCAAAACCCAGAGGAAATGTTTACATCTGAAGAAAAAGGCTTGATTCTTTGCATATAGAAATGTTTTAGGTAACCACATGAAGTATTGTAAAGTAGAAATAGCTTGGGGTTTTGAAGCCATGACCATAATAGTTTAACCATGAATCAAGATAAAAAATAGAATGAAGTAAGATTCATACTCTTTTCTTTTTAGAAACTAGAGAGAATATCTCATAAGAGTCATGGAAATGAGATGCAGAAATATCTTATAAAACAATGGAGATAGAATGTAAATGGATTTACATTTTGTAGAGATAATGGAACCATTAGAGTCATCTATACCTAGATATAGAAATATAGGCCAAACCCATGAGAAATAAGGAAGGCCTCACAAATAAAGGAAATCAGAAACCTAGCATACAAATAATTGCATTTTTTGTAGAAAATGATAGAACCTAGAATGCATTTAAGAAAAATCACTCATTATTTTTTTCACATTTACCTTGAATCAAGCATATTCTTGTAGAAAATAAGGAAATAATACATGGTTCAGTGGATGGAGGCCTTAGCTAAGGTTTTCCTGTGGATTTCTCATCAGAAGTATGCATTCAATTATGTGGGTTTTTCTCATAGGAAGACTCCAAAGCCTCAAGAAAAGGCATTCATGGTGGCCAAAAGATACAAACATAGTTTTGAAAGAATAAAAGATGCATCAAAAATGTAAAAATGGTTGTGGCTAAAGGCCAAGAAATGCATTCAAAATGGAGGCATTGAAAAAATTTCTACATATTTTTGCAAGAGGAGATATTCTCCATGTAAATTCTCTGTTCGGAAAGCTTTCAAAACCTCCATGGAAGAGGTTGAGGATCAAACCCTAACAACAATGGTGTGTAGAGCTAAAATCCACAAAACATCAAAGTGTGAATGAATAGCGAAAGAATTGGAGGTTGAGACTTTTGTTCTAGGGTTTCCCCATTTTCCCTAAGTCGACCGTATTTTTTTCCACTTTGATTTCAATTTGTATTCCTTCACTAATACCTTCATGGTATTATACCTTGCTCTGCATATGTGTTATAATTCTAGGTTGTTGAGAATTTTTTGAGATGATTTATCATTGTTGTCATTGAGGCAAAAACATGGGATCCAAAAGGTTGTGCTTCGAATGATATACAAAAATGATCTATATTATCGAGTTCTATGATTTTGCATAGTGTGGATATTACTGTTGATTCAAATATGGTAGTACTCCTTTTTGGCACATTTTTGGAAGATTGTTAATGCAAAATAATGAAGACTAATCCTTTTATATTGGCTTTTGTGCTCAAAGCTTATTCTAGGTATCCGTGCTATCCAAAAATTCATGTAGCATGTTACAAGTTTTGTTATGTCTAATTGTGTTTCTCTGGTTGGTACTAAAATTGATGGAAATCAAGATTTGGTCTTGGTTGTGGAATTCCCATTGGATTCAAAATATATTTCATGTAATTCAAATTTTGCTATATTTTGATAATTATGTTATGTATGACCTTTTTATGGGTCCCTTGGTAATGTGGTAAGAAAATATTTATTTGCGACCTATCCACTGGGTCTAGTGCTAGCATTTCAAGCCTTATTGCATACTTCATGGTTGTCTCCAAGTCAAAATTTTTGTGGTGACATTATTCAAATTATGTTTGGCTAAATAAGAAGATTATGAAGTTATGGAATGGTATAAGTAAGAGTTTTTTTTTCTTCATGAAAGTGTGTGTGATGAATGTGAATCTAAAAATTCAGATATGGTGGTGTGTGCAAATAGATAAAAGGGTGAGAAGGATTGTGTGATAATAAATAGAGAAGGAAATTGAGGGTTAGTGTTAGGAAGAAGTAATTTGAATTATAGAGGTTGTCTAAGGAAGGTGGGCAGAAGATTATTGATTGGATCTGCTATAGATAGATATTGTGCTCTTAACTAGAACTAACTTCATGCATATATAGATGTAGTTTCATTAGTTCAATTTTGTTAGCGAGACTATTTTGTAATCAGATGTTTTTGTATTAATTGGGTAGTGAGTCCACTAGAAGTGAGTGTTACCTACAATGAGAAAATTGGTAGTGAGCCTTTGTAAAAGTCACCTTAATCGATGTCACCTCAATCAGTGTTCTATAATTGAGAATTAGCATTTTCCATGGTTTTTCCCTTCTTGGGTTTCCATGTAAATTCTAGTGTTCATTGTGCAAGGTGTTGTTATGTGCTTTCAAGTTCATATCTATTTGATTTTTATCTAATTGATTTAAGCTTACTTTGGATTAATTAAAGTCAAGAAAATGGTTTTATGGTAAATAATTCACCCTTCCTCTCAGTTATCCAAACTATTCAACAATTGGTATTAGAGATTGGACCCTTGTAGATAAATCTTAACCTCTTGAGCGAGATCTTGGTAGCTTGAAGAAGATGGTAGGAGATTATTACTTTGAGGAAGAACTAAAGATAATGTTAGATAATATGGAAAGCACATAATCTAAAAATAAAGAATTGAAAGAAAACATCAAGGAGGGAAATGCTTGTACCTTAAAGCTAAAGGAGAAAATTCAGAAATTCAAAGAAAGACACAAAGAGGTCAACCAAGAATTAAAGGATTCAAAGAAAAGTATTGTGGATTTAAAGCAATAATTGGATGAATGGAAGAAGACTAAATAAAATCTCAAAGATACCATCAAATAGAAAATAGAAGAATGGAAGAAGACTGAAGAAAATCTCAAGGATACCATCAAACAAAAATTAGATGAAAATGAGAAGTTAGACCAAGAGCTAAGAAAACTGAAATCAAAAGAAAGAGTATGTGAAAGTAGCATAATTCTAGATCAACTCTTGTCCCTAAATAAATGTCACAATGATAAGGGAGGACCTGGTTTCTCTAGTGAAAGCTCAAGTTAGAATACTCAGGGAAAAGAAAAAGTAGTTGAAGCTCAAGTGAGATCTGTTGTAACAAGCATGGACCAAAACTCTAGAACATCCACAAAAAGACCTTTGGTTAGGCAACCAAATGCTCAAAGGTACTTATCATTTAATGGATATTGTTTTCTATGAAAAAATTTTGGACATAAGGCTATAGAGTGTTGAAGCTAGAAGGAACCAAGTACTGAATGCTTTAACTATCACAAGTTTGGTCACAAAGAAAGTCATTGCAGAAGTGAATTATCTAATCTGGCTAGAAGGAATGGAATGAAAACTATCTTTCATGGTTATTACTATTTATTCCATAGTTATGATCATAAAGCTAATCAGTGTAGACCTAGGCTTCACTCAATAAAGTTAGGACAAAGATATTACAAGTATAGTCAATCTAGACATTATGCTAATGCATGTAGATATGTTGCTCTAGAAAAGATTGAAAATAAAAAGAAGGTTGAAAAATCAGATGAGTCTAAGAAGAAGAATTTCATGGTTTGGAATAAAAAGGAAACAAGTGTGGGGAGCTCTTTTGTGGTACCAAATCCAAATATAAGCTCTTCTAGAATCTAATCCAACAACCTTGGGTTGTGTTGAGTTTCTCAATACATATCCTATTGTTTACCCCTCTCTAAAGTAATATTAATGTGTTTTGAACATGACTAAGTTTGATCTAGTTGGTGATGTATGATCTAGCTAAATGAAAAGTGAAGTAAAATTGATGGCATCATTGATGTAATTTTTTGGCTGAAAAATCATCATAAGCAATTAAGGATAAGAGGTGATGTTTCAAATCATTTCTCATGATTTGCAAAGAAGGAGAAGAGGTTTCACTAAGTGATAAAAGGGTTGAAGAAGCTAAGCACAACAATGGAATTTATGTTGGTTGACAATGAATCTAGTGACAATATTTTGTTGAGGTTGAAGGGAGTAGACTTGGACAAATTGGATCATCACAAGATGAAGGAAATGTAACTAGGGTTGAAGACTGATGAATTGCGGAATGTAAGTGCCCTAGGTATGGATTTATTGGGGGAATTTCCTTGGATTGTTTTAGAAAGATTCTATCTTATTCTTTTTGATTTGATTCAAGGATGGAGACATCATTTTGGAGAAACCCTATCCAATCAATAAGGAAGTAATTGAATATATTACAGGTTTGTGTAGTGTTGGTGACCTCCCTAGGAAGAAAACAATGAAATATAGAGACATGGAGGAACTTACTAGTATCAAAAAAGACCCATGACCTCTACTGATAAATACCATTGCCGATCCTACAGTAAGGCAAGTTACTTATGCTATCACTCACAAAATTTATTTCAAAAATCGTTAAGGTTCTACTTTGGCTATTTTTGTGTATCTTGCACATAAGATGGTGAATGAAAATATATAGTTTGACCTGTGTAGCCTAATAATGGAAAACCTAATTGAGAATGTTAGAATTTCTTTGGTTGATAGTTATTCCTTCCAGTTTGGGTCTATACTCATGTGTTTAGTATTTTACTTTTGAAGTTCACTACCATCAAAGGAGAATGCTAAGTGGAAGTCTGACATCCTTGTCAAAGAGCAAGTTTACATATACTTGGAATGTATGGAAGACAAATAAACTGCATGCGAATTTTATTTCTCATCCTTGCAAATGAATTTGTGCTCTAGTGTGATAGTGTCTAGTGCTATGAATATCAGTTAGTTTGAGCATGGTTCCTCATCCAACAAGAAGGAATTAGAGGTTGTCATTGGCAGTTCCCCTCTAGAGCCTAAAAGGAGGGAAATTATCACAAAGGATGTCATCACTATCTTAAAAGAGGAGAAGAAAGAAGAGTCTTTTTCCTGGATCTAAATTTTTCAATCTAGAAGAAGTTCATTCAATGTTGGATGAAGGTGATATAAAAATATTGGTGAAATTTTGTATGCCCGCTCTCCAATCAGTAGGCCTAGAATTGAAGATGCTTCTTTTAATCATCTGCTCAAAAAGGGTATTACTATTTTAGTTGTTTTTGACTCATTACTAGATGATTTGGAAGAAGTTGTTCAATAAAGGTTGTTGTGGGAAGGATTTTAAGGCCATAAGATCCAAGCTATGATTGAGAGAAGGTGTGTCAAATCCAAACAAAAATTATCCAAGCTCATTAGTGAGACAAGAGAATGCATTAAGGAGAAGTCTAGCATCTACAGGTATTATCTCCAGTGGTATGTTGCTATTAATAATTTTTGGAGCAAAATTGAAGCTATTAAATCTAAATTGAATGATAGTGGAAAGTGTTTTGTCTTTTACAGAGATAAAGATGGAAAATAAAGAATAAGAGTTGTTGAGTTGCAAGATA